>JAGVVM010010854.1:0-15675 GCA_019149425.1 Psidium friedrichsthalianum
TTTTTTTTTTTTTAACTCAAAAACTTAAAAGCAACGATGGAATTATTTGAGCCATTATGAATATTAATTTTTCAACACTATATCATTTTTCGATATTAGACTTATCTAGCATAATTCACACATTCATCCTAGCAGTCCAAAAACCCACCCCCTTTGTGACACTTTCTCTTCTTCGAGTCACCTGCGAATGAATTGCTTAAAACATTGAAAAAGCTCTCGAGCTTCATCCTTTTTCGGATACCCGCAAATACCTCTCTCCCCCCCTCTCTCTCTCTCTCTCGTGTGTTGCCATGCTTCTGTGATCTGCTCCGAATCTTTACATGCATCTGCTGAGTTCATCGGCTTCCGCTTGTTTGGGGACAGACAAGACAAGGGAAACATTTGGAACACCTGCGTTCCCCTTCGTTTTAACCTTATCTTATTCAGGCATGCATGGCTTGGGGAAAGAACTGAGAACATCACGTGAGCGAACACCCGTGATTTCCCCTTTTCCGCTTCTGTGATCTTTCTGCGCTTTACGTACGAACCGTACTCTGTAGAAGTAAAGCGAAGAACTTATACAGCAAAGGATAATGCTGACATTCGAGAACTGAAGGCCACCCCCACGGGCCCCACGTTCTTTCTCTCGAAGTTGACGCAAAGTCAATCATGCTTAGAGACAGTAAACAAAAATCTCTACCCTTGAACTTGATTAGATGCAGCTATCCATGGAAAGATTAGTAATGCTTTACTTTACATGCGTGACATGAGCATGAGTTCATGACACGTAAGCGGGGAAGAGGACAAAAGCAAGAACGTTCAAACCTAGAGTCTTGTTTACCTACTACTACGAAACCAGCACCGTCCTTCTATTGCCGATACCGTCAGATTCACGAGATGGAAACCGCTGGAGAAAGTGAGTTTGAAAGCTTGGCTGAAACAGAAGTGTGTTTATTGTTCTTAATTGTTATATGGTCTTATGCCTTTCTCATCCCTTCATAATCATCGATGTGGAATAACTTCAACAATCCTCCTACTCGCTCGTCGGGCCCTGGATTGGAGCTGTACAATAACCTATATGTCTCGTGTGAATGTTGGATACATATTTATTAGTAACCGAGCTTTGATATTAGTGTTGGAGTGGTTTTGAGCTTCTCTCACCATAAAAATTAACGGATACTTTTTCTCACACTCATAGACCGATCACCATCATGGGATAACCCAACATTAGTAACACGAGAATCCAATTAAAGCCGACAAAAAAAAGCGAGCCAATGAAAACCTTCCATATGCGTGTGACTTGAGAACGAGGCAATTGAAATAGATCATCCGACCCCACCTGAAAAGTTACGCACAAAAGTGACATCTGAAGGTTATCTTCATGAAAAATCCCGTCTTTCCGGCTGGCCGACGGTCCCCATAGAGGTTACTCCTCTTTCCCGCTAGAGAAGACGTAATAATCTGCCTATAAATTCGCATGCATAGTTCTTTCCTTTCTTATTTCATTTCTCACGTTAACCTTACCTTGCTGTGCTTGCTTCACCTTGATCACAAAACTTGCTTCGAAGCCCAACTCCAATGGCGCCAAATAGAGAGACCTCCCTCGGATTGTACCCTGAAGCTACCGGAAACATCAGGGGCAACCCTCCGAGACTTTCGATGGAGACCCTTCAGGGAACCGTCTCCGATGTCACCTCCGAGCTCAGCAAAGTAGCCATCTGTGAAGCCGACAGCGAGGCGAGGCTGCTGCCGCCGCCGATCTACGAGCTGGAGGATGCGAGGTGCGAGTGTCTGCGGGATGTCCGAGGAGTGCACGCCAGAGTACGCGAGCCGCGTCCGCGAGAAGTTCTCGGGGAAGCTGGTCTGCGGGCTGTGCACGGAGGCGGTGCGCGTGGAGATGGAGAGGGGCGGGGGGAAGAGCCTGGAGGAGGCGCTCGGCGCGCACTGGACGCGTGCATGCGGTTCAACCGGATCGAGCGGGCGTACCCGGTGCTCTACCAAGCGGAGGCCATGAGAGAGATCTTGAAGAGGAGCTCGAGCGGCGCCATGGCAGCCCTAGGGTAAAGTCTATCAACCTAGAGACGAAGGCGGGCTGAAGAAAGCGGCCATCGCAGGAGCTCGAGCTGCATTCCGGCCATCACGAGAGGAGCTAACTACGACGGAACGGCGGTCAATTGAAGCAGGGCAAAGATAATCGATGGCTAGTCATGTATGTCTGACCAATATATTTTAGGATCTTGTACGAGTACTTAGGGTCGCTTCAGTTGTGTTTTCGTTTTTTGGCTAAGAAAATAAGGAGATTCGTCTCTATTTATCGCGATGATCATAAATTTCGTTGTAAGAAGCTATAACTAGACATCGACCCGCGCGGATGAAAGAAGTTCAGTCCTAAATCTAATAAAAGAAAGAATTTAAAACAAGCTTTTGATTAACCGAACTTTAGAGGAATTCACAATTATCCGGCACCTTGATCATGGAACGAAACCATCCTTTTCATAACCAAGTGATGTATGAACCCAAAAAAAAAAAATTCAAGTGATCACAGATGCTTACATACGGGACAGTCGTTCCTGGTGTAGAATGCCTGAATCCCATCATTTGCAAAAGAACGAGTTTGGTAAACTGCACAGAATTTTCTGTTTTCGTAACAGAATCCGTTTGGTTATCGCGCATATTTTCTGTTTTCAGAAAATAATTTATCTTTCTATTTTTTTTTCATTTAAGTCAAATAATATTGCCAAGCAAAGGACATTGAGTCGAAGGCTTTCATGAAAAGCACGTAGTGTTTGTGAATGAGGCGCAGAAATGGAAGCAAAAGAACGTTTTATGAGCCTAGTTGTTGTTGGATTTTTAAGGCATTTCTTTAGTCAGGTTTTTTTTTTTACTTACTATTCTTGTTTTCCTCTCCAAATCTATTTCTAAAAACAGAATCAAAATCAATTACATTTTCAAACACATTTTTCATCTTTTTTTCTCTGGGGAACAAAATTGATGAATCAGGATCGTTACCAAACAGACCCTAGAATCCTATGTGTCCCTTTAATCTATCTTAAGAATACACCCTTCGGGTGCGTTTATTTTAACTTTCACGAAAAATTAAGATTCGAAAAATATTTTCTGAAAACCAATCAGCTGAATCACTTAAAAACAAGAATATGAAAATCTTTAGGCATAAAATGTTGTTGATAATGAAAACATTTTTTGTTAGCTAATCTTTTTAAGCGATATAATTAATTGTTTTTTGAAAATATTTTGCAAACTTCGAATTTTTCCATGAAATAAGCGAACCCTTAGTGTATATTCCCCTTACATAGTCTCGGCCGTAGAATCTTGTCCCTTACAGTTGCTGGACCTATGACTGAGTCTCTAAATGAGATGAGGATGAAATCAACAGAGAAGCAGCCAAGAACAGGACCAAGCCAAATTCTCAGATTACCTATTCAATCAGGTCATAACCAGGATGCAAGGACTGGTCATGAAAGGTTCAGCTTTGCAAAGGCGTCGTTACATCGGTCCAAATCTGCGCTGGGTGCACAGTGGTCCGCAGCCTCTCTCTCTGCTGCGTAATGGCGAGGCAGCAGCGAAGCTGCTCCTCCCTCCATGAGGCGAGCGATGGCTGGCGGCAGTAGTCGCAGCGGAAGCCTTGATGATCATGTCGAGCTTTATGACAAGACCGCTAAGATGACTCTCGGTCGACGAAAGCATCGTTGGAGTTGGCCCGAAATACCAACCGACGACTAACCCATCTGTTTCCTACGATGTGTCAATCTCTGAACGTATATGACTCACGTCGTAACAAGAAGGACGACCTTAAACCTCGTCTGATGAACGACTTCATTAAGCGCAATCGGTGACGGCACGCACAATTGCAGGAGGAAATGGCATAACGTGATCCCGACGAAGAGAAAATATAATTAAGCATATAGTCATAGTGATTCATAAACAGGGCACCGATCAAAGCATAAGAAAGGAGGACAAAAATTTCTCGACCAGTGTCGCTTCTAATAACCGTAATGCTAACCGTGTTTGCGATTTCTCTGTTGCCTAAAAAGAGGGACAAAAGGTAGAGAGCGATGCTCACTAGACCTTCGACATAGCTTAGTTTCAGACGAAAGACCAATTGACAAACATGAAGCAGATGCAGTGAGCATTCTCTTCTTCGTTCAACACCTTCCAAGCTACCGCTCTTTCGTATGAAACCGGCCTCCCCATGCTTGACAGGCAGATACCACCTTGGAGACACATGAAACCCTGTAAAAGGAAAGCAAACCTGTCAAGTGAATGGAGGAGACAAAAGTGCCGGCGCAATGGCCCGATCTCAGGTAAAGAAGTACCATGATTCCTACTTCCTAGAGGTTGCTACTTGCCGTTGCACTTCTAAAGTCATTAAAGGATAAAAGTCAAATAAACTATCGTACGCTTTTCCACGATTTTTCACTTCATTTCATTTTTTATCCACATTGATTTGCTGAAGATGCTCATTCATGCATCAAACGTGCTACTTCAGATTCCAGGCGATTTTTACCTGCTGCATTATCTGGGGGGAATTCCGAGCAGAGCGTCTTTCTTCCACTGTCGTCGAAAATCTTTTCCAGGGTAATGTCTTGCAGTGCAATCAAGGTCGTTTCCAAATGTCGAGTCATGCTTGGTTAGAAAATGTGAAAACCGGTGCTGCCTGCAAACAAGAAGAACAGCAACTCATATGAGGCTATGGAAAAAAATATTAGAAAAGGGAGAGGAGAAAACTCGCTAATGGTTCAATATCTGACTAATCTGAATTTTTTTTTTTCAAAAGTGACTGGAATAAATTCCAGGAATAGGCAGACAAAGAAATATTCACTAGAAACGACGGAGCGTTGGTGGGAAAAATTACCCTGAGAGAGCAGCACAGGATCGCATCTGAGTGATGCCATATAGATTTTTTAGCAAAGAATCACCGCCCTCATTCTTGAGCAACGCCACGCCAAGATAGGACCTGGAATCATTTCACTTTGGTCAATTTCAATAGGGGTGAGCAAACGGACCCGACCAGACCGGGATCGCCCGGACTGAACACGGGACCGGTGGTCCGGTTCCCGATCTGAAGGTGTCCGGTCCGGTTCCCAACTCCCAAAATTGGAATCGGTGACCGGGCGGTCCGGTTCCTAGTTCTAGGGATATAGGATCGGACCGCCCGGACCGAACCGGACCGGACCAATTTTTTTATTTTATTTTATTTTATTTTGTATTTGAAGTTTGTGACACATCACAAGTCAAGACCACGAAATGAATCTGGCTTGATATGAAGCTAGCTTCACATGTAAATAAAATTGCTCAAGATTGCATAAAGTGCCCAAAACCGAACATAAGAGCAAGCAATTTGTCAGTCCGGTTCTTGGGACAGTCGTTCCGGTTCCCGGTTCCGGCAAATGGGGAACCAAAACCACCAGTCCGGTTCCCGGTTCTTGAGGGGAACCGACCGAATCGGGAACGATTACCCTAAGTGTCAAACATGCAATCAATTTTTTACAAAGAAGACCCAAAGTCATGTTTTCTGAAGATAGATGAAACAGGAATATTCTCATTCGCTTGCACTAAGCAGGACCTTTTTAACTCGCCATATTCTACAGTTCTTATGTATGTAGATGGCTCATAATTGAAAAGCAAAAAATGAGCATCCATACCAGCAAGACCAATATCGAATTAGTAATTAAAGACCCTATAAAGCATATGCACCTGTGGCTTTCGCAGATCCAACGGGCAAGTGTGTGCGCTTCGGGAGAGCCGGGGGGCGGGCGGAAGACTCGCATGACAGCCCAAATTTGTGGGTGAGAGTGCTAATGCCACTTCTGACAGATGCTATTATGCTTCTGAGGTATTGACGAGCCATGGACGCCACATTCTCTGAAGGTGTAGTTCAAATGCAAATTGGAAGGCTATAGTCATCACAGATTTGGTGCTCTCACTATGACCAGAATTATCGCCGACCGCTTTGTTGCATGCTGGCCCAACATCAAGAGCTGAGGCAGATCAAGTGTCCGGTTTGGACTGGAGGCGTCCTGTATAGTCGTTCGAATTTATGTTTAAAAGTGCAATCCAAAAGAACAAGAACAGACAAAAAGAAAATGAAAGAAAACAGAAGGCAAGATTATGAAACTCTCACCGCTCCTGGATCAAGAGGAATGATGCGGAATCCTGAAGGAATAATGGGTGCATCGTCAGAAAGGAAGCATCAATTGGAGCGAAAATTAGCTCCGCACATGTGCCAACAGCGTTTTCGTCCACTCCATTGCAGAGCTAGAACAAATTCAAACCAGGAAAGAGCAGGGGGAAAAAAAATCAATATGTGGTCAAAGAGAGGAGTTGGTCCTGAGAGATTTATATGGACAGGAAGGTCAAGACTTACTTGCAAGAGGAAAAATGTCATTTGGCATAATCAATGTCGTCCCGATAATGGCCCATGTTTTCAAGTTTAACAACTTCCATAAACTGTTAAGGCAATCAATCCCAGAATATTAGCAATCTTATTGGGAGATAGAAGAATGATAGGCCACCGATGGCAGGACACAGAACAAATTTACTTGCCTCTTCATGCTCAATTGTGTGAGCGAGCGGAAGAATAACCTGACTCCCGAAGCCTCCAATTCGTGCCCCCGGCATGTTGGCATGGACTGGCTTTGATTGCCGCAGCAGAGTACGCTTCAATACTGCTGTCTGCCCACTCTGATCGATGCTCTCGCAAGAAACCGCAAGAGTATTGCTGGAGGCACATTCTGAGGCAGAAATGAAAAGAAAGGAAAGAATCAACAACAGGAAGTTAAAAGAGTTAGGACCAAATGAAACGCATTATCATATTTAAAATTTCAGAGTATGAAATTATAATCAGTTACTTACTTGCAGCAGCATGGATGCTTTTGCACACAAGACTGCGCTAGTCATAGAAGGAAAACCACTTGCATAAGAAATGTTCACGCCGGCCATCTTGGCCGGCGATGAGTTGATGAGAAGAGTAACATCATCGACGCCGTCACTTTCCAACATAGACCAACCATCGTCCATAAATCCATTGACAGCTTCGTTAAAGCCCCTGTTCAGATAGATAGCTCGCTTTAGACCCATGAGTACATGGACCGAATAAAGGAAAAATTTGCATATCCAGAAATTGCAATGAGAGCATGCTCACGTACTTGCTCAATCTCTGACCTAAAGCACGCAGTGCCGCAGGTCTTCTTCCCCAACCGGTGACGTTTGGCTGGGAACTTCTTGAGAAAGCTGCCGCAGATGGCGCAAAGCCTGGGTAAACATAGGAAAGTTATTAGAATGTCCGTGTCATTTTTTTGGCCTTGCTAGCTGCTTTGACTTTCTTATCTTTCAAAATCTTGTTTAAAAAAAGTTGGTTCAATTTGATATCGGCGTTGTCAGAGCAGGAACCAAAAACTCACACATACCCTTTCAAATTGACAAAATCAAAGTCAACGAGAAAAGCTTACCGCCATCGTCGTCCTTTGTGCAAGCAAAGTTGACGACTCGTAAAGTGGGCGCAATACTTCAGGCACGCTCCATGGCTATGAGAGATTAAGCAACTGTAAATTCACAATGAAAGATGGACTTCTTCACCAATGAAAGCGGGTGACATTACATACCTCTAAATCCATGTGATCAACGATATGGATTATCGACCACCTCCTTCACAGGGCCGGATCAGATATCCACTAGGCAACAATTCAGCTCTCACAAAATGCTGGACAGGAGGCATACTAGGACCATTTTGGGTGTTGTTAATTGATCTTTCACATACCTATAGCATACAAAGATGAAAAAAACATATCAGACAACCAAGGAAAAGTCTAGAAAAGAAATACCAGATTACGACATTAGAAGAACAGAAGATATTGTTTATCAAAGAATTCTGAAAGAGCATACCACAAGACTCCCATCCTCCATTACAGATGTGTAGCGCAGCAACCAGAAGTCACGGGCTGGTGCTAGGGTGGTAGGCGCATAGAGCTAATCAGAGTCATCAGAAACTTAATAACTTCAGTAAGCAATTCTACCAGCAATTCTTCAGCAGAATCACAGCCCAAAAGTCACATTCCAGACCCACCTGCATGTACAGCAACTCGACAGTCCCACCGTTCCAGATGACAGCACATTTGCAATATCCACAGCTCGGCAATCACGATACCACGAAGGCCGATCTTTGAGGATTTCAGCAACCTGTGGAGAAGGTGGTGTATTGAATTCTACAACCCTTCAATGGAGAATTCATAAAATCCACATGCAAAGGTAGTGAAGGACTCACTCTTGACGGCTCTAGACCCACGAGACCGCATGCACGTGCTGCCACACCAGTGCAACCATGAGAAATAGCAATGATTCCAATGGAATCCGGACCAGGCTGCATAGAGGGCAAGTAAAATCTGGTTAATGAAGCTGGTCTAACGAGGCCAATCATTACAGTCTGCTTTGTAGATTCAGGTCAAGCATATTCATAACTAAATCAAAACCTATACCGAGTGATTTTACACCGTTGAAGAATTACCTTCATCCCAGCAATTGGACCCACTCCACAGCGGTTCCAGTGGCCTTCGAAAGAAACTCTGTTAAGTTTCCTCTGCAATGGACAAAAGTCTGCAAAAGACATGAGCCCAATGTCATAAGCCAAGCCACATGACAATTATAAAGCACGAAAAGACTGATAAAAGCTACAACACTAACCCTGCAGGGCTGGCATCCCTTGGTGGATGCTGAGGAGTCAAATGGTGCTGACCACTGGTCACCACTGATTCACAACTCGTATCAGTGGTGGCGAGGGTTGCCTGCAGGACACGGAAATAAGCTTAAAGAATGCTTCACTGACACAAATTGTAATGTGTTTTTTTCACTATAAAGGGGAAAACAAAATTTAGCACCCTTATCTATGTTGGTTGCTCCTAACCTATGGGAGCAAAATAAATCATTTGAATGACTTGAATATAGTGAAAAAGTTAGTTCATCACGAAAGATCATTACGATGAAAAATGTTCAGTTTCTTGTAGTTTCACCATATGTTTTTCACTAAGCAATATAAGGGAAAGGAATGAAAAGAGGTGCAAAAGTTCCCTCACATTTTGTGTCTGCTGGCGGAAATAACTGTTCTCATTACACCAGCTGTGACACTTGCTTTTGCAGCCTATCATTCTCCTCCATTAAAAGCTTGTTCATTGCAGTCAGCTTCCTGTTCACTGCTTGAAGGCGTGATGCTTCTTTTCTCTGCTTCTCCCTACACCTGCAAGATCAAAGGATCATAACGCTCAGGGATCATAGCGAGCAGTAAAAATTCGTAAGTACCGACTACATCAAGAGCCAAAATCAGTAGAGATCTTAAAGTAGAAATTAAGTTCTCAGCCACTTATGGAGCTAGACCATCTCTCCTGCAGACAACCAAGCCCGATGGCAGCAAGAGATTTCAATCCAGAGATACATTAGATAACTCTTTAACTGAACTTCAGATGGATATTTGAAACAAGATAAGCTAACATAGATTTGAAATTGAGAAGACACTTTGCCGATTAGTTTTTTCACCTTTCATTGCACCAAGAATAAGGGCGTGCATGACAACGTTTCTATTTCTCTGTTTTTGTTCCAAACCTATTTCTAGAAATAGGTTTGGAACAGAAATTCGCTTGGCAACGCATATCTATTTTTCTATTTTTGAAATAAAAATCTGTTTCAAAAATAGATTTTGGCCCAAAATCAGAAACAAAAATTTTCGTTTCTACTAGAAATAGAAAAATCTATTTCTGTTCCAGAATAATTTCTGAAACAGAATGGTTGTCATGCGTGCCTTAAGAATCCAAATCTCACCTGGCCCAGACTCACTACTTGACAACTCCCATCGATGTTTTGTACAAATTTGCAGATAAAAGGATTATCCAACTAAATATCCAAGCTTGACTCAAAGCGAGTAGTACATTTAAGACAACATACCTTCGATTCTGAAACCAAACTTTGATCTGCTTCGGCTCGATATTCGAGAGAATCGGGCATTCTCTGATCAGCTGCTGTCGCCTCAGAGAACTGGGCTTTGGACACTCATGATACAGCCTTTCGAGAGCTTCAACCTGCTCGGGCGTGTAGCGCACATATTTCCCGTTGTCCATCCCCAGCTTGTCCTTACAAGCCGAAGTCACCGCCATCATCACTTCATATTTACCCAAAGGCGCAAAAACAAAACCAAAGATATTTCAAGTACGCAAAGATAGAACCTGAAGAGAGAGAGAGATCATGCAAAAGTCTCCACCAAAATTTCCAAAACAAGATGCCCTCAAACTAAGACGGAAGGATATGACCGAAAAAAAAAAAACTAAGACTGAAGGAAACATTTCCCTATATGATCAGTGAATCAGTAAAAGCACACCAACCACTCGCGAACACAGCTCTACAGGCGCATGTATGCGACGATTTGTCCATCAAAGATTCATTTTTTTCACTGTTTTAATCAAGTTCCAACTGGTGAAAAACCGCACGAGGAGGACTCGCAGGGAAGAGCTTACCGGGTTGCCAACCTGTTGAATCGGCAAAAGAAGATGGCCCTTCTCAAACCCAGAAGCTAGAAGCACACCCGTCTCATTTTAAATGCGCAAAAAACGAGTCTTTCCAGAGAGACGCCCGTCAGGACCACGCTCTTATTTTTTTAATCTCCAACGGCGTGCGAACCGTGCTGCTACTTCGAAGAAGCGAAAAACGAGAAGCGACCCAAGTGAGCTCTCACCGCGGACAACTCCTCTCTGTCTACCAAGTGGAAGCTCTCTGCGCCATGGAGGCTGGTATGTCACGCGAGAAGTGAAACGCAGCTCACGAGCAGAGAGGAGGCGTTCTCAGTTTTGTCTCTCTTATGAAAATGGCAACAAACAAGAGAGTGGGGGAATGATATTGGGATCCGGATCGGGATCTCGGGGAAGCCTAAAAGAGAGTGTAGAGAGAGAGAGTAGAGAGAGAGAGTGAAACCCCCATATACCAGACAGAAAATGAGAGGTAAAGAAAAGGAGTGTTTGGTTTGTTTTCACATCATCTCTCTTTTCCTTCTATCCACTTTAGCTTTTGTTCTTGTTTCTTCTCTGCTTTTGTCGCCGTTGCTGATGTTGTTGTCTACGTTGCTTCCCGAAGAGCTTGGTTTTTACACCTCATCCTCTCCTCTTCTCCTCACCCCTAACGTCATTGTTACATGACCTCGGTTGTGAGCTCAATACACGCTTGCCTTTAAGATTGTTGGGAGCCAATCTCATCCAACGGTGCATGTAAATTTCGAATTCGGAAGCTTAAAAATCATACTGATCGGTTCATATTCGGCGACTTATCAAAGACGACAATACGATACGATACGATATAAGTAACAAATATATACACATCCGTAAGATTTAAGTAAAGTAGGAGAGTTGTTTGCAATGAGAGGGACAAAAGCGTGTAGTATCGTCGATGCATGTGTGCTCCTCGGAAAGAGGAAGAAGGGATTTGCGTGAGTCATGTGTCAATGGGACAAAATAATGAGGGGGGCTATCTGCATGCGTCCCGTCTTCTCATGCCCATCATTCCCTTTTCGTATCCCCTTCGCTTTATAAGCACCGAAACCCTAATATTCGACTTTGCATAGAATACAAATCTACACATCACAAATTTCCATTTTTATCGATTTATAATTTCCTCCTAATATTTTTTTTAATCGCTTGGAATAAGCGATTGAATAATAAATAGACAGAATAAGAAAATAAATGGGACAGTAGATATACATGGTTCGATCGTACAAACCTACGTCCACGAAGAGAGTAACAACAAATTCCATTATAGAATAAATGATCCAGCGGATATTACAAACTATACCCGAGTCATTCAAAGACTCTCGATGTTTTTCAGTCTTAACTACATCTAACAACTTAAAGTGTTTAGCTCCATAATTTCTCAAGAAACAATTTCTCAATCTCAAGAGTAAATTATAAACAAATCTCTTCGAGGTGTACTTCACAAACAAAACCTCATCTTTTTGATACTCTTCGCAAAAAATATCAGCTTTTTCATTTATAGGCAAGAGTTGGATCCAAAATAGGAAACTTTCTCAAATTAGGGTTATGAAATATCACACCAATTCCACAAGTGATAGATTTCCGTGAGATCGAAAACAAATCTTATCTAAGGTAGAATTCAAATTCGGTCAACCCACTTTCGTATTATATTTTCTTGATCAATTCCAAAAGCCAAAAGAAAATTGCATACTCATTTCTCTTCTATTTAATTTCACGATCAACCCTCAAGCTCGGAACATATTTTTAAATTTTTTTTAAATGTTCATTTTGACGAGGTAAAAAAGGTGAGGATATCGATCTGTTCAGCGCATCTCAAATCACCCAATCGTACGTGATTTAAACTTTCGCTCCAAGGAGTTTCAAATATAACGGTCTCGACTCATGCCATAAGTTAGGCAGATGAACATATTGTCCCGTAAAAATTTCACCGTTTCATTTGTCGATTGCGACAGCTTCGACGGAACCGCATAAATTAGGAGAGTATTGAATTCGACGTTGCCCTACTTTGAAAAGTTCTTGCCCTTGGGTAGACCATGGAAATGAAGCTCCGTATACTGTTGAGAATTGTTCTGAAAGGAGGACTCCAAGAAAGTCAAACGCATTTTTACCGGGCAAGAGTCAATGACAGGTCGTGTCGAGGATGTCATATTTCAAACCCCGACTTGGGTATCTTTGAAATATTTGAAGGAGCACTCTTGACAAAAAAATAAAATAAAATAAAATATTATTTATACAAATATTTGGGTTAGTTTGACAATATCAGAGGGGGGTGAAAAAGGGACCGATAATGGCAGACAAATTGAAGTGGGGTTCGATCCTCCAAATTGTGGCGTCCATATGAAGATTAGTACGCGCCTTTTCACCTCACTTTTTTTTCACACGCAAAGTGCTAAATTTCTACTCTTCTTTAAAAGAGTAAAATCAAAATATAATCGAACGAGACGATAACAAACGGATGAATGCCCAATCGACTGAACGGAACGTTTCGATCGCGTCACGCTCGGATTGGTGGCGTCGACTCGTAAGCCGTTCGAGCAAAGAGCACTTCTTGTCTCGCGGCTTTTTTATTATTATTATTATTGTCGAATTAGCGAAGTGCTTATCTTATCAAAACGGATTTGGCCTAAGTCCTAATCCTAAGCTAGAAAGACGAGGCAACAAGCAACATCAATGGCTCAACTCAAAAGACAAAAGGCCCTTTCCCGCAATGTCCCTTACTTTTTTCCACTCATTATTATTATTATTATTATTATATTCTTATTCCTTTTTTTTTCTTTTTTGCCTTTTTTGGGCTAAAAATAATTGTAATGTTTGATTCGACGGATGTGATGAAATAGGATTGGCCGGTTAAAGTGGGAACACGCCCCGCGACTCTCGCTAGTGAACTTAGAAATTGGTGCGCTCCAATTCTTTCTCTCTTTCTTTTATTTTTTTTTTTTGGTTAGTGGAGCGGGACAGAGATAACATGGAATTAATCGGACATTAAACCTTTGCCGTGGTCTCCGGGCGAGTGAGGGGAGGACACGTGTCGGGCGATGTGTTGTTAAAGTGTCCTTGACGCCAGCGCGACATATCTTGGTGTGTCGTTGGTGGGTGGGATTCCGGGGCCCGCGCGCGGCATGCGTGACGGACTTGCTTGGGCCTTTAGCTTTACTGTCGTCAGGTCCTGTAGCTGTACCGTAATTTTTTAACTATTTTCCCACTAACAATATTTTCCTCGTGGATTTTTTTTTAAAATTTTCATCTTTCAATCCTTAATTTTTTTTAATTAAAAATTCATATATGTTATTTCTTTGCCTCATGATCTTCTCAAAAGACGCACGAGATTCTCCTCCGCCGCACCACGCGCGCAGCTTGGAGATCAGAGGAAGAATTATTCGTGAACCACCCTAGTGGTATTTCTTTGAATTCATTGGTAGGGCATAACGAAATTACGTTGAAAGGGTCGGCCCAAGCATTCTACGCTTTGATCTAGACCAACCCACCGCCATTTATTTTGACAACAAAACGTGACCACCCAAATCGCTAAGCCGGTAATAAATTATTCGGTCGTAAATGGAAGACCGAGGCAATACATTTAAGGCCGACCCCGTGCAATACCTGGAACCCATGAAGTTCACCGTCCCATCCACAAAGAACCCACGACATGACTCTTGCATTCGTGGGAGCTACGGCATCCGACCAATTGACCATCCGAACATATATGTTATCCCACGGCACGGGTCCTTACTTCTTGGCAATTCAAAAGAGATTGCCTGCCTTTCCGTCTCTAGAAGTCGTTGATTTATAGCACATGGTGCTTGGGTTTCGGAGGCCTTCTGATCCAAAAGGATTCATGAGAGCGTCGATTGGAGCGCGTACTCGTCGGGCTGTAACCAAGAAACTCTTACGTTATGGTGTTGTTGCCCCAAAATACACGTACAACGCATGCGGGTAGAAAAGCCTCATAGGAAATTTCGAATCCTTGATAATAACCCTTTTCATTTTGGTCGGCACTAAATTGGGAAAAAAAAAAAGAGAAAAAGAGAGTGCCCAACACGACCATACTTAAAACGAAAGGCACGCCAACGCCAAGCACGAAGTTAATGGTGGGGAGCGCAAAGAAATTTTTGGGCGGGGTGAAAAAAGGAAAGAAAGAAAGAAGTGGGGGAATGTTCAGTGCGTGGGCTGCGCGTGGGCCGACAGCGAGATTGGGGCCCACTTAGCGGCGTTATAAATATAGAGGGGGTGGGGCCCGGGAATTGGGGGCCCGACCCGACCTGACGTGATCTGACCCGTGCCGATCTTGATACTGGCAATGATATGACACAGCTACTGTCGCCGTCACCTTCATTCCCCTTTTCCCACTTCATGGAATTTTCCTCCTTTTTTTTTTCTTTTTTTTTTTCTCTCTCCCCCTTCCAGTTTGCGATCCGTGGAAAAAGAAGAGGAGTGAGAATATTCGGCGGCGGGGAGGGAGACTTTTCGGGATGTGGGACTCGGGCTCCCTACCCCGCCTCCTAGAGCACGATCCACGTGGGTCCGCCGCCCGGTCGTGACGTGGCGGAACCGGTCTCGTTTGATCGTCGACGTGTTCGTTCCATTCAAAAAAATGCGTGTCCAAGGGGTTCTAATTTGGCAGGTCGATATCGCGTCGGCACGCCTGTCCTCGAATCGCAAGTGCGACGATTCGAGACATCCCGCCTCGCAAGCTCGCGCGAGCTGTCGGATGGACGGGGTGTCGCAGCGCGATTGGAAAGGCTTTCTGCGCGCGCGATGTCAATCACGGATCGCAATTGGATTCGCCTTTTTGGTTAAGCGCTTTGTTTACGCTAATTGGCAGCTTTTCCGAAGGTGGTGGTGGTGGTGGAGGAGGTGGTGGTGGTGGTAGGCCCGTGATTTGCACTACAAGCTAGCCTTTTCCACTGGACTTTGACGCTGCGTATGGAAGCAAGCCCGGGGTCAACATTAGCAAGCGCGACCCGTGTCGCCACGCATCGAGACAGCGGGTCTCGGGGGGTCCAATATAACAAAAACCATTCAGCAAGCGGTCAGATTAAGCACGTCGTTTCGTGTTATGCATGATTAAGATTTCGATAATAGATCGAAAACATTTAACAAGTGATTCGGAAGGAAAGAAGGACGCGCATGAAAGTACCATCAAGATAGAAGACATGAA
>JAGVVM010010856.1:0-17164 GCA_019149425.1 Psidium friedrichsthalianum
CCATCGCGGAATTGAGTGGGTGAGAATATCGCGCATTGGATTCTTCTATACTCATGTACCCTTGTGAGTGTAGCTTTGTTGCATCGGGGTGATGAGTGAGTAATGTGGAGAGAACGATATGGTTGGTTTGTGGGAGTGGTGTCAAGTCGTTTATGCTAGGAGTTTTTGGATATAAAAATTATACTCTTAGGAGCTCTGAAGGTAGGATTGGTCTTTTATGTACAAACGAATCGAGAGCTGATGATGCTTTCCTAAGGAGATCATGGCAAGCCGAAATCAATTGTTGTACTTAAGAGTTTTGTGTGTCTCACTCAAAGGATTAGATGCCTAAGTTAAGCTGAGCGTGGTACGATCAGATATGTAGATTCAATTCATCACGGTCTTAGAGCAACAAGCTCGATAAGAGTCTCGTAAGGCAGAGCTACTCTTCGATCTAGGCGTGACCCGACCCAGACCCAACTATCAATCGGAAGCTCCCTCCCCCCAACAAAACATATGTCGGGCCAAGCCGGTCTTTCCCTAGTCCTGGGGACTTCCGTAATTGTACCTTGCAGTTTCTTGTATCCGGCCCAATCCAGGTATTGGGCCACAATGAGTGACTTCTCATAAGCCCATACTGAGGAAAACAGACACGGTGAACGGCCTCATATGGGCCTAGAGATGATCAAAGAGTCCATGTGACTTGAGAGCAAAACCGGTTGGATTATTAATGACCTGCATGGCTTGGTTGTACCACGTCTCGTCTTCAACTATGGTCCTAGCTCCCGGCTTTCGATTTTTTCGCACTTTCGCTAATAAAGGGATATCCGCGATTCAAGCCTGTCCTCGTGGTCAACAATTTTTGTCTGACCGGAATCATGCGAGTTTTGAGTGTACCGAGGGGTGGGTCGGTCTTTAAGCGAGGAAACAGACCAGGCAAGCGCTATACCGGCGTACTAACGTGGAGGAGTGAGCCGATTGTTTCTTGGTCATGAAAGAGATAGAGGGAAGTGGCTTTGCATTTGAATTTTTATGAAATACCAAGTCTTGACTAGCTGGCTATGTATTTTGCGATTTTTACGTAATGGTCATTAACAAAGTATGTTATTTTCTTACTTTAAGGGTCCGTTTGTTTTACGGAAAACTCAAGATTTAGAAATTATTTTTCGAAAAATGAGTGGTTATATTTCTTTCAGAAATTAGTCAACGAAATGCTATTTTCCTACTTTAACGGTCCGTTTGTTTTATGGAAAACTCAAGATTTGAAAAACATTTTTCGAAAAATGAGTGATCATATCTCTTTTTAAAAATTACCTTACCAAAAAAAAATATATCTCTTTTAAAAATTAGTCAGTGGATATTATGTTCATTATTGATAGCAATCTATGCCTATCTATTTTTGTGGGCGATGAAAATATTTTGTATTAGGTCATTTTTGTAAGTGATATGAACGATTATTTTTGAAAAATATTTTTCAAATCCTTTCATCCTGCGAGCTGGATGTACCAATTCTAATCTCATCATTTTCCTTTGTCATCTTGACTTACACTCATTGCCTTAACACAAAAACCATCCGTTTGAATTGTTGGAATCCCAGCATGACAAGAGAGAGTAATATCGAGTCATTTGAAATCTATATTGTGGAGAACTGATTGTATAGATTGTTTTCTCGGTATCGCTCCTAACCTCCGATTCATTCTGTAATTGTCATGGCATTTCAGATCTCGGCTCATCGTTCTAGGGAATGCTCTTCATCCTTGCTTCTACGAATCTTCTTACAGCTAGGATTGCAGCAGGTTGTTTGCTCGTAGCTCTTGTTATTGTGCTATTTGTGGCTAAAAATGTGAGTCTTCGTTCTCCTCTTCTAGCTCTTAGATTGAGGGATCCTCAAAGTATAAGTGGCATTACTCTATAGTTTCTAGTTTCATGCTTATCGGGTCAACCAATTAGACAAGGTGGGAAGTTAACATACATGCACTTATGCTAATCAATTTGTCTTGTTAAACGAAGTAGAAAGAAGTTTTCACAAGTTGCAAAACTGCTATTCTTCACATGAGCAAGACTTGTTTTCTTATTGACCTGTACCATTTCACTTGTGCCTTCCCATGGCGTTTATACAGTATCTTACTCTTTTTTTTTTTTGCACTGTTCTTGACCGGTCGTTCATCTTTGATTTATATATTTCCTCTTGTTTATGGAGTGGACGCTTCGAGGGCTTTGTATAGGTACGTAATCATATGATCCAGATAAACTCTGGCTTTCAAGGATACAATATTCACCAGGAATATGATTATTCTTCCCCAATTATGAACGTGGAATTGTCGGGATTTATGGTATTCCTTGGTGTGGTTTGGCTTCTCCAAGAAGCAACAAAAGTTCGAACTCTTCGCTATGCCATTCTGTTCATCGGTAAAAGAAACGCGATTTCTTATTCTTCCTCTATAGTAATTTTCTAGCTGTGTGGAATTCCTTCTATGCGATGACTAGAGTTTGTGCCTTTTTCAAACCTGCAGGTGTAATGAATAGCTTGTTTTCTGTTTATGTAAGTTTTTTGTAAAATAAACACACCCTAAACAAAAAAAAAAAAATGATATAGCCTGAGCGATGTTCTCTCCATCCATAGAGGTCTAATGCATGGACGTAAGAATTTTTGTCTAGGGAGGACTTGGGCGAAACCGACGAAAGTCCAATAATTACCATTCCCGTTTATTAAGTTTCTTTTAGTACAACAGTGCTTGATAATTTTTTTTTGGACGAAAGAGTGTTTGATGTTGGGCTGGATCTTATTCAAATAAAATTTGAGGAGGGGAGCTTAGCATGTGAAAATGTGTAATCTCATGATTATCATTAAAACCCACAATGGGTATATGTACCCAAGAGCAGGAGAGATTTTCTCCTAATTGATCTCTAAAATCTCTTATTGATCTCCTAATTGATGAAGAGATTTTCTCTATTGATCCATCTAATCAGTCCCACTAAGAAAGGGAATTGTCTCCCTAAATAAAAAAATAAATATACAAAGCTGCGATACAATCAATACTCCCCCTCAAGATGGAGCGTGAGATGATGAACTAGCCTGCAAATCATACGATGAAACTTTTCTTTACCCAAGGCCTTTGTCAAAACATCAACCAATTGGAGCTTAGAAGGAATGTAAGCTATATTCAATGCACCCATTTGAATTTTGTCCTTGATGAGATAACAATCAATTTCTATGTGTTTGATGCACTGGTGTAATACAGGATTAGAGGCAATGTGAAGCGCTACTTGATTATCACAATAAAGAGTGGCCGGATGTGTAGATACTCAAAGATGTTTTAGTAAGGCTTGTAACCAAGTTAACAGTAGCAGCACTAGAGGTTGGATGTCGATCAGTTAAGATTAAGCTTGCTCACAAGCTGAAGATGCGCTTTTTAAGATTAATCTCTCGAATTTTATCTTATTTAAGATAAGATCCACTCTAAAACCTCTATTGAAATAGTCATGGCCACGGGCCGACTTGAGTTTGGAATTGATCTAATCGGTCTAGGTCAAATCCGGAACTAGCTTGTTGACTAGACTCGTGGTTCCGACCTGAAATCAGCAGGTGGCATAAGGGTCCGGTTCTGATTTCTTCAAACTTTGAACCAGGCCAGGAATCGGCGATTCTAGTCTAGTTCGAATCGTGAAAAAAAGGAGATAAAAAATTTAAATTTATTAAAAAAAGAAAGAGTAACTACTCTTTCTCTTTGGTGACCATTGCCAATGGTCACTTATTTTTTTTATTAATTTCTAACCTATGATATAAATACCCCTATCTCTCATTTTTTCACACAAACTCTCTCTTGATCTCAATTTTTTCAAATTCTCTTTAACTCTCAATTATTCACAACATCCAATTTATTATTTTATTTTTTCAATTGCATTCTCCAATTTCTTATTTTATTTATTTATTATCTCCTTTGATAACTTCCTATTTCAAATTCTTTTTTCATACCCTATATTTTTGACATTATACAATATATTTTTTCTATATTAAAAAAATGGCAAATGAAAGTAGAATTAGTGGCAAAGGCAAGAGCAAGAAGGGAAAATCCAATTATTCTTGTGGTCCTCGTGATTATGAAGATTCGCGAGTCGATGTGGATAATGAAATCTATATTATTCCTAATATGAAGCAAATGCAAACACAAGAGAGTCTTCATCATTCTACCAGTATTGAATAAATGTCAATAATAAAGGAGCGGGAGTTTACATTCGATGTATGGACTACTTTACGAAAACTAAAAGATTTGATATAGCTCCAAAAAAGTATGATGTAGTTTGTAAACATTGTGAGATAAAATATAAATATATCGGTAGAGCCGGATATGGAACATTTAAATGGCATCTTAAGACGAAACATTCTAATATTTCTCCTTTATTTCGTTATAATGAAAAAAAATTATAAAAAAAATTAGGTAAATTTTTTACTGTTGAATATTTATCATTTAGTTTTGGTGAAAGATTTGATTTTAATCAATTTATACAAAATACACGTGTTCCACAAGCAAAACAAATTCCTAAAAATACACTTAAACACGTAATTAAAGATCTTTATAAAAAAAGATTTACAATTTTTTTTATGAATTTTAGTGGACGTGTATGTTTAGGTATATTTGGAATGATTACAGGCAAGTTCATTCTTATAAAGGTATCACATGTCATTGGATAGATAATGATTGTAATATTCAAAAAAGAGTTATTGTATTTAGAGTTTTTTATGATAGACATACGTCAAATAATATTTATAGATTAATTAGATAAATTTTATAATAATATTATTTGCTTAACAGAATTTTTTCAATTGATTTTGATAATGTCGCAGCAAATACCGCTTAAATTGTTGCACTAGAAAAGATTTGTAAATCTGTTTTTGGTAGATAATTTTTTCATAGTAGATGTGTTTGTCATGTTTTAAATTTATGTGTACGATATGGTTTAAAAACTCTCAATATTTTTTCGACTCAATAAAAATGGCAATTCAATTTTTGAGGAAATATTCCCAAATAATGAAAGAATAGTTAAAATTTTATAGAGCAAATGGAAAAAACCAAAAAGATTTTCAAGAAATGTTTCAAATCTTTGGAATTCTACTTACGAGTTGCTTAATAAATCTTTTGCATATAGAAAAATTATTATGTGCATTTATTTCAGATAATATAACTTAAAATAATATACCCAGTGGGATATTTGAAAAAAATTTTAGATATTTTTAAAATTTTTAATGATGCGACTTATGTTTTGTTAGGTATTTATTATCCTACTATGTATTTATGTTTACTAAAAAGTATTAATATTGTTGGATTTTTTTGAAGAAAATGAAAATAACAATAAATTAAGTGACACTATTAGAACAATACGAACAAAATGGCTACATTATTATAGAAAAATTTCTATTATTTATTTAATTACTTGTGTTTTTTTATCAACATTTTAAATTAATGTTTAGATGATTATTTGAATACATATTATGAATGTTTACATTTTATTGATGAGGTAAATATTAGAAATATATAAATAATGATTAAAAATGTAATAATATAATTATATAATGAATTTTATAGTACATATAATCTAGGCGATAGTAAATCTTTTCAATCTAGTGACTTACAAAGTAGGAACATAGGTGAAATTAGTAGAAAGTATCAACTTCTGTTGCATAGGAAAAAAAAAAAGAAAATGGAGCAATGAGAAGTAATTCTGAAAGAGAGAGCTATTTAACTATTTCTTTTGAGTTTGATGAATTTGAAAGCAACATAAATTTCACAATATTTGATTGGTGAAAGTGGCATTCTACACAATACCCAATTCTTGCTTTAATTGTAAAGTAAATTTTAGCAACCTTTTGTTCGACAGTTGTGGTAGAACAAGTATTTAGTGATGGATGTAATACTTTGTACGAACGACGTTCAAGATTAACTCTCGATTCAGTCGATGTTCAAGCTTGTATTGATGATTGGATAAAAGTTTAATATAGATAACAAGAGATAGATTGCAATAATGAAGCCTAATTTTTTGATGATGGAGATACCCTGGCACCGTTACGACTAGCAATGATTGAGGATAAGTAAGTATGGGGTATTAAAGATAAAAGAATTACATGAACTTTGATTCTTCCATCCTCGAGAAGATATGTAAATGCTTAATGATAATTCATTAAGTTCAAGTTCTCTTTCCCTCCCCCTCCCTTTTTTTTTTCCCAAATTTGATTACAATTTATATTTATTATTCATTATTCATAATTCATTATTTTCTTTTCTTTTATAATTTATTATTTGATAATTTTATTACAAATTCATTACAATTTAATTTTTAAACTCAAAAACCATAATCAGAATTGGAATTGGAGGTTCTATTTTCGATTTTGAATCGAACTAGGGCTAAAACCGGCTTGGAATGGTGGTTCAAAATTGGAATCGAGTCGCCACTTAATGGCTCGGTTCCAATTTTCCTAATTTGAAATTAGAATCGCCACTTAAGGATTTGATTTTGATTCTCCTAATAGGAATGGTCGATTCATGAATTGAAATCGGTGGTTCCGATCCGTGATAATGACTATATTGAAAAAGCAGAAACAATTTAAAAATCTTATTTGAAATTTTCACGTCATGACCAAATAACTGAGCACATGTAATTTGTGTCCATGCAACTTGTCTTTTACGCATTAATTGGCCACACCTTCGACTGCTTTTTGCTCAAGTGCGGTGTAACAGCAAAGCGATCAAATCAGAAGATATTGCTCATAGCCTCCTATGGCGTGCTCTTGCAATAGCATCCGACATGACAGTGGCGCAATTTTTGAAAAAGGTATGGCCATCTTTTCCAACTTTTCAATGACAGCCCAACTTCAATGCGATTTTCCCCCAAGCCTCTTCTGACGGATTTGTAGCTGTTCATGCAATGCTTTTGGCCTCAACTTAGAAGGTTATTTGACGCTTAAGGACATGCAACTTCTTCATCGATTTCCATTCGCTTGCCGACATGATGAGGATGGAACGGAACGTATTAAACAAACAAGACTGAATCATAGAAATGATCTGACTTGTTTTAACACTCGATTTATCGTCATTAAAATCATGTAATAATAAATAACATTCAATGACATAGAATGTCTCTTTAATGTCCATATGGTGTTCTTAGTAAAATCGTTAGCATGTGGTCGTTGCCATATCTAAGATTCACAATCACAAAGATTGTAGTCAAATAAGTATAATTTGCACTACTTAAGTCCTAAGCCTTTTTTAATTTTTTTCCCTCAATTCTCTTAGTTTTTCCTTTATGATTTTTCCCGTTATTTTTTTTTTGCGGTTCACTTCCTAGAAAGGCCAGCAAGAGCCATCGTTGGATGGCTGACAACCCTTCCTCACAGTAGATTTGGTTCGCGAGGGCCATGACCCTTGCTCGTGAAGCCATTGCCAGCTAGAACCCGAGCACGGGATGAGATCCATCATGGTCGCCAGGCAACCATGATGCTCCGTCGGAATAGTAAAAAAGAAGAAGAAAAGCATATAAAAATCAGAAAATTTTTATTGGTAATGTTACGTAGGATAACCATCGTGCACGTTAGTGATCCTCAATCAAAATTGAACGAAAGAAATAAATTTGACAATTGTAAAAAAAAATCAGAACTAAATTAAGATGAATGATTTAATTGGCCATCGTATGGTAAGTTTATAATTTTTTGAATAATTTTCTCCAATCAAATTTCTTGCAACCGTCGTGATGACCACATCTCTAATGTCACTTGGACAATTAAATTTCTCCATGTTTCCAACGCAAGATAATTTTTGCTTTGGAGGAAGGCAAACCACCCCTAGCCCTCTTGAGGAAACCCTAGCGGGTCTAGTTTCAACTTTTCACGTGCATTTTCATAGTTCATCATCCTCGGTCTAAAGAATGCAAAAGAATGTTTGATTAGTCTAAGGAAAATATCCCACAATGAATATTTTAGGCTAAGAATATACAGAGAGAGAGAGAGAGGGAGGTCACAAAAGTACACAAAGTAATGGTGCTGAAACGGCCGACCCAACACAAACTAGTGGGAGACATCAAAAAGAGTTTATAGAGCCACTTCGCTTTATCCTTCCTTCCTTCCTTCCTTCCTCTCTCTCTCTCTCTTTAATTAATTTTACTGATATTCATGTTTTTTTTTTTCATGCATATAGAGTTATGATAAATTCAGTGAACAAGCAATCACGAGAGGGAAAAAAACGGAAGAAGATAAGAAACGAGGACAACAGCTTTGCTTGCCTTTTGCTTTGTCTGGCCAAACCTTTAGTTTTTAGTTCAATGTCCGGAATGATGTCTGTACCTACTTAAAAAATGCAAATGGGGTCCTCCATGCAAGGGCGTTCATGCTTTAGAACATATTTATTCTCTCTGTCTCGTGTGCATAATATCTCAATTGGGTGTTGGGGGCCGGGGAGTCGGTTTTTCACGTTTATCCTTTTTTTATTCAATAAATGTATCGTTGGTAATAAAATTTACCGCGAAAGTGCGATCGAGTTCTAAAATTTTTAGAACTCGATCGCACTTTCGCGTGGTAAATTTTATTACCAACGATACATTTATTGAATAAAAAAAGGATAAACGTGAAAAACCGACTCCCCGGCCCCCAACACCCAATTGAGATATTATGCACACGAGACAGAGAGAATAAATATGTTCTAAAGCATGAACGCCCTTGCATGGAGGACCCCATTTGCATTTTTTAAGTAGGTACAGACATCATCCCGGACATTGAACTAAAAACTAAAGGTTTGGCCAGACAAAGCAAAAGGCAAGCAAAGCTGTTGTCCTCGTTTCTTATCTTCTTCCGTTTTTTTCCCTCTCGTGATTGCTTGTTCACTGAATTTATCATAACTCTATATGCATGAAAAAAAAAACATGAATATCAGTAAAATTAATTAAAGAGAGAGAGAGAGAGGAGGAAGGAAGGAAGGAAGGAAGGATAAAGCGAAGTGGCTCTATAAACTCTTTTTGATGTCTCCCACTAGTTTGTGTTGGGTCGGCCGTTTCAGCACCATTACTTTGTGTACTTTTGTGACCTCCCTCTCTCTCTCTCTGTATATTCTTAGCCTAAAATATTCATTGTGGGATATTTTCCTTAGACTAATCAAACATTCTTTTGCATTCTTTAGACCGAGGATGATGAACTATGAAAATGCACGTGAAAAGTTGAAACTAGACCCGCTAGGGTTTCCTTAAGAGGGCTAGGGGTGGTTTGCCTTCCTCCAAAGCAAAAATTATCTTGCGTTGGAAACATGGAGAAATTTAATTGTCCAAGTGACATTAGAGATGTGGTCATCACAACGGTTGCAAGAAAGTTGATTGGAGAAAATTGTTCAAAAAATTATAAACTTACCATACGATGGCCAATTAAATCATTCATCTTAATTTAGTTCTGATTTTTTTACAATTGTCAAATTTATTTCTTTCGTTCAATTTTGATTGAGGATCACTAACGTGCACGATGGTTATCCTACATAATATTACCAATAAAAATTTTCTGATTTTTATATGCTTTTCTTCTTCTTTTTTACTATTCCGACGGGAGCATCATGGTTGCCTAGCGACCATGATGGATCTCATCCCGTGCTCGGGTTCTAGCTGGCAATGGCTTCACGAGCAAGGGTCATGGCCCTCACCGAACCAAATCTAGCTGCGAGGAAGGGTTGTCAGCCATCCAACGATGGCTCTTCCTGGCCTTTCTAGGAAGTGAACAGCAAAAAAATAATAACGGGAAAAATCATAAAGGAAAAACTAAGAGAATTGAGGGAAAAAAATTAAAAAAGGCTTAGGACTTAAGTAGTGCAAATTATACTTATTTGACTACAATCTTTGTGATTGTGAATCTCAGATATGGCAACGACCACATGCTAACGATTTTACCTAAGAACACCATATGACATTAAAGAGACATTCTATGTCATTGAATATTATTTATTATTACATGATTTTAATGACGATAAATCGAGTGTTAAAACAAGTCAGATCATTTCTATGATTCAGTCTTGTTTGTTTAATACGTTCCGTTCCATCCCATCATGTTGGCAAGCGAATGGAAATCGATGAAGAAGTTGCATGTCCTTAAGCGTCAAATAACCTTCTAAGTTGAGGCCAAAAGCATTGCATGAACAGCTACAAATCCGTTGAAAAGGTTGGAAAATCGCAATGAAGTTGGGCTGTCATTGAAAAGTTGGAAAAGATGGCCATACCTTTTTCAAAAATTGCGCCACTGTCATGTCGGATGCTATTGCAAGAGCACGCCATAGGAGGCTATGAGCAATATCTTCTGATTTGATCGCTTTGCTGTTACACCGCACTTGAGCAAAAAGCAGTCGAAGGTGTGGCCAATTAATGCGTAAAAGACAAGTTGCATGGACACAAATTACATGTGCTCAGTTATTTGGTCATGACGCGAAAATTTCAAATAAGATTTTTAAATTGTTTCTGCTTTTTCAATATAGTCATGATCACGGATCGGAACCACCGATTTCAATTCATGAATCCACCATTCCTATTAGGAGAATCAAAATCAAGTCCTTAAGTGGCGATTTAATTTCAAATTAGGAAAATTGGAACCGAGCCATTAAGTGGCGACTCGATTCCAATTTGAACCAACCAGTTCCAAGTCGGTTTTAGGCCCGAGTTCGATTCAAAATCGAAAATAGAACCTCCAATTCCGGTTCTGATTATGGTTTTTGAGTTTAAAAATTAAATTGTAATGAATTTATAATAAAATTATCAAATAATAAATTATAAAAGAAAAGAAAATAATGAATTATGAAATAATGAATTAATAAATATAAATTGTAATCAAATTTGGGAAAAAAAAAAGGGCGGGGGAGGGAGAGAACTTGAACTTAATGAATTATCATTAAGCATTTACATATCTTCTCGAGGATGGAAGAATCAAAGTTCATGTAATTCTTTTATCTTTAATTACCCCATACTTACCTTATCCTCAATCATTGCTAGTCGTAACGGTGCCAGGGTATCTCCATCATCAAAAAATCCGGCTTCATTATTGCAATCTATCTCTTATTATCTATATTAAATTTTTATCCAATCATCAATACAAGCTTGAACATCTACTGAATCGAGAGCTAATCTTGAACGTCGTTCGTACAAAGTATTACATCCATCACTAAATACTTGTTCTACCACAACTGTCGAACAAAAGGTTGCTAAAATTTACTTTACAATTAAAGCAAGAATTGGGTATTGTGTGGAATGCCACTTTCACCAATCCAATATTGTGAAATTTATGTTGCTTTCAAATTCATCAAACTCAAAAGAAATAGTTAAATAGCTCTCTATTTCAGAATTACTTCTCATTGCTCCATTTCTTTTTTTTTTTCCTATGCAACAGAAGTTGATACTTTCTACTAATTTCACCTATGTTCCTACTTTGTAAGTCACTAGATTGAAAAGATTTACTATCGCCTAGATTATATGTACTATAAAATTCATTATATAATTATATTATTACATTTTAATCATTATTTATATATTTCTAATATTTACCTCATCAATAAATGTAAACATTCATAATATGTATTCAAATAATCATCTAAACATCTAATTTAAAATGTTGATAAAAAAACACAAGTAATTAAATAAATAATAGAAATTTTTCTATAATAATGTAGCCATTTTGTTCGTATTGTTCTAATAGTGTCACTTAATTTATTGTTATTTTCATTTTCTTCAAAAAAATCCAACAATATTAATACTTTTTAGTAAAAATAAATGCATAATAGGATAATAAATACCTAACAAAACATAAGTCGCATCATTAAAAATTTTAAAAATATCTAAAATTTTTTGCAAATATCCCACTGGGTATATTATTTTAAGTTATATTATCTGAAATAAATGCACATAATAATTTTCTATATGCAAAAGATTTATTAAGCAACTCGTAAGTAGAATTCCAAAGATTTGAAACATTTCTTGAAAATCTTTTTGGTTTTTTCCATTTGCTCTACAAAATTTTAACTATTCTTTCATTATTTGGGAATATTTCCTCAAAAATTGAATTGCCATTTTTATTGAGTCGAGAAAAATATTGAGAGTTTTTAAACCATATCGTACACATAAATTTAAAACATGACAAACACATCTACTATGAAAAAATTATCTACCAAAAACAGATTTACAAATCTTTTCTAGTGCAACAATTTAAGCGGTATTTGCTGCGACATTATCAAAATCAATTGAAAAAATTCTGTTAAGCAAATAATATTATTATAAAATTTATCTAATTAATCTATAAATATTATTTGACGTATGTCTATCATAAAAAACTCTAAATACAATAACTCTTTTTTGAATATTACAATCATTATCTATCCAATGACATGTGATACCTTTATAAGAATGAACTTGCCTGTAATCATTCCAAATATACCTAAACATACACGTCCACTAAAATTCATAAAAAAAATTGTAAATCTTTTTTTATAAAGATCTTTAATTACGTGTTTAAGTGTATTTTTAGGAATTTGTTTTGCTTGTGGAACACGTGTATTTTGTATAAATTGATTAAAATCAAATCTTTCACCAAAACTAAATGATAAATATTCAACAGTAAAAAATTTACCTAATTTTTTTTATAATTTTTTTTCATTATAACGAAATAAAGGAGAAATATTAGAATGTTTCGTCTTAAGATGCCATTTAAATGTTCCATATCCGGCTCTACCGATATATTTATATTTTATCTCACAATGTTTACAAACTACATCATACTTTTTTGGAGCTATATCAAATCTTTTAGTTTTCGTAAAGTAGTCCATACATCGAATGTAAACTCCCGCTCCTTTATTATTGACATTTATTCAATACTGGTAGAATGATGAAGACTCTCTTGTGTTTGCATTTGCTTCATATTAGGAATAATATAGATTTCATTATCCACATCGACTCGCGAATCTTCATAATCACGAGGACCACAAGAATAATTGGATTTTCCCTTCTTGCTCTTGCCTTTGCCACTAATTCTACTTTCATTTGCCATTTTTTTAATATAGAAAAAATATATTGTATAATGTCAAAAATATAGGGTATGAAAAAAGAATTTGAAATAGGAAGTTATCAAAGGAGATAATAAATAAATAAAATAAGAAATTGGAGAATGCAATTGAAAAAATAAAATAATAAATTGGATGTTGTGAATAATTGAGAGTTAAAGAGAATTTGAAAAAATTGAGATCAAGAGAGAGTTTGTGTGAAAAAATGAGAGATAGGGGTATTTATATCATAGGTTAGAAATTAATAAAAAAAAATAAGTGACCATTGGCAATGGTCACCAAAGAGAAAGAGTAGTTACTCTTTCTTTTTTTAATAAATTTAAATTTTTTATCTCCTTTTTTTCACGATTCGAAACTAGACTAGAATCGCCGATTCCTGGCCTGGTTCAAAGTTTGAAGAAATCAGAACCGGACCCTTATGCCACCTGCTGATTTCAGGTCGGAACCACGAGTCTAGTCAACAAGCTAGTTCCGGATTTGACCTAGACCGATTAGATCAATTCCAAACTCAAGTCGGCCCGTGGCCATGACTATTTCAATAGAGGTTTTAGAGTGGATCTTATCTTAAATAAGAATAAAATTCGAGAGATTAATCTTAAAAAGCGCATCTTCAGCTTGTGAGCAAGCTTAATCTTAACTGATCGACATCCAACCTCTAGTGCTGCTACTGTTAACTTGGTTACAAGCCTTACTAAAACATCTTTGAGTATCTACACATCCGGCCACTCTTTATTGTGATAATCAAGTAGCGCTTCACATTGCCTCTAATCCTGTATTACACCAGTGCATCAAACACATAGAAATTGATTGTTATCTCATCAAGGACAAAATTCAAATGGGTGCATTGAATATAGCTTACATTCCTTCTAAGCTCCAATTGGTTGATGTTTTGACAAAGGCCTTGGGTAAAGAAAAGTTTCATCGTATGATTTGCAGGCTAGTTCATCATCTCACGCTCCATCTTGAGGGGGAGTATTGATTGTATCGCAGCTTTGTATATTTATTTTTTTATTTAGGGAGACAATTCCCTTTCTTAGTGGGACTGATTAGATGGATCAATAGAGAAAATCTCTTCATCAATTAGGAGATCAATAAGAGATTTTAGAGATCAATTAGGAGAAAATCTCTCCTGCTCTTGGGTACATATACCCATTGTGGGTTTTAATGATAATCATGAGATTACACATTTTCACATGCTAAGCTCCCCTCCTCAAATTTTATTTGAATAAGATCCAGCCCAACATCAAACACTCTTTCGTCCAAAAAAAAAATTATCAAGCACTGTTGTACTAAAAGAAACTTAATAAACGGGAATGGTAATTATTGGACTTTCGTCGGTTTCGCCCAAGTCCTCCCTAGACAAAAATTCTTACGTCCATGCATTAGACCTCTATGGATGGAGAGAACATCGCTCAGGCTATATCATTTTTTTTTTTTTGTTTAGGGTGTGTTTATTTTACAAAAAACTTACATAAACAGAAAACAAGCTATTCATTACACCTGCAGGTTTGAAAAAGGCACAAAACTCTAGTCATCGCATAGAAGGAATTCCACACAGCTAGAAAATTACTATAGAGGAAGAATAAGAAAATCGCGTTTCTTTTACCGATGAACAGAATGGCATAGCGAAGAGTTCGAACTTTTGTTGCTTCTTGGAGAAGCCAAACCACACCAAGGAATACCATAAATCCCGACAATTCCACGTTCATAATTGGGGAAGAATAATCATATTCCTGGTGAATATTGTATCCTTGAAAGCCAGAGTTTATCTGGATCATATGATTACGTACCTATACAAAGCCCTCGAAGCGTCCACTCCATAAACAAGAGGAAATATATAAATCAAAGATGAACGACCGGTCAAGAACAGTGCAAAAAAAAAAAAGAGTAAGATACTGTATAAACGCCATGGGAAGGCACAAGTGAAATGGTACAGGTCAATAAGAAAACAAGTCTTGCTCATGTGAAGAATAGCAGTTTTGCAACTTGTGAAAACTTCTTTCTACTTCGTTTAACAAGACAAATTGATTAGCATAAGTGCATGTATGTTAACTTCCCACCTTGTCTAATTGGTTGACCCGATAAGCATGAAACTAGAAACTATAGAGTAATGCCACTTATACTTTGAGGATCCCTCAATCTAAGAGCTAGAAGAGGAGAACGAAGACTCACATTTTTAGCCACAAATAGCACAATAACAAGAGCTACGAGCAAACAACCTGCTGCAATCCTAGCTGTAAGAAGATTCGTAGAAGCAAGGATGAAGAGCATTCCCTAGAACGATGAGCCGAGATCTGAAATGCCATGACAATTACAGAATGAATCGGAGGTTAGGAGCGATACCGAGAAAACAATCTATACAATCAGTTCTCCACAATATAGATTTCAAATGACTCGATATTACTCTCTCTTGTCATGCTGGGATTCCAACAATTCAAACGGATGGTTTTTGTGTTAAGGCAATGAGTGTAAGTCAAGATGACAAAGGAAAATGATGAGATTAGAATTGGTACATCCAGCTCGCAGGATGAAAGGATTTGAAAAATATTTTTCAAAAAATAATCGTTCATATCACTTACAAAAATGACCTAATACAAAATATTTTCATCGCCCACAAAAATAGATAGGCATAGATTGCTATCAATAATGAACATAATATCCACTGACTAATTTTTAAAAGAGATATATTTTTTTTTGGTAAGGTAATTTTTAAAAAGAGATATGATCACTCATTTTTCGAAAAATGTTTTTCAAATCTTGAGTTTTCCATAAAACAAACGGACCGTTAAAGTAGGAAAATAGCATTTCGTTGACTAATTTCTGAAAGAAATATAACCACTCATTTTTCGAAAAATAATTTCTAAATCTTGAGTTTTCCGTAAAACAAACGGACCCTTAAAGTAAGAAAATAACATACTTTGTTAATGACCATTACGTAAAAATCGCAAAATACATAGCCAGCTAGTCAAGACTTGGTATTTCATAAAAATTCAAATGCAAAGCCACTTCCCTCTATCTCTTTCATGACCAAGAAACAATCGGCTCACTCCTCCACGTTAGTACGCCGGTATAGCGCTTGCCTGGTCTGTTTCCTCGCTTAAAGACCGACCCACCCCTCGGTACACTCAAAACTCGCATGATTCCGGTCAGACAAAAATTGTTGACCACGAGGACAGGCTTGAATCGCGGATATCCCTTTATTAGCGAAAGTGCGAAAAAATCGAAAGCCGGGAGCTAGGACCATAGTTGAAGACGAGACGTGGTACAACCAAGCCATGCAGGTCATTAATAATCCAACCGGTTTTGCTCTCAAGTCACATGGACTCTTTGATCATCTCTAGGCCCATATGAGGCCGTTCACCGTGTCTGTTTTCCTCAGTATGGGCTTATGAGAAGTCACTCATTGTGGCCCAATACCTGGATTGGGCCGGATACAAGAAACTGCAAGGTACAATTACGGAAGTCCCCAGGACTAGGGAAAGACCGGCTTGGCCCGACATATGTTTTGTTGGGGGGAGGGAGCTTCCGATTGATAGTTGGGTCTGGGTCGGGTCACGCCTAGATCGAAGAGTAGCTCTGCCTTACGAGACTCTTATCGAGCTTGTTGCTCTAAGACCGTGATGAATTGAATCTACATATCTGATCGTACCACGCTCAGCTTAACTTAGGCATCTAATCCTTTGAGTGAGACACACAAAACTCTTAAGTACAACAATTGATTTCGGCTTGCCATGATCTCCTTAGGAAAGCATCATCAGCTCTCGATTCGTTTGTACATAAAAGACCAATCCTACCTTCAGAGCTCCTAAGAGTATAATTTTTATATCCAAAAACTCCTAGCATAAACGACTTGACACCACTCCCACAAACCAACCATATCGTTCTCTCCACATTACTCACTCATCACCCCGATGCAACAAAGCTACACTCACAAGGGTACATGAGTATAGAAGAATCCAATGCGCGATATTCTCACCCACTCAATTCCGCGATGTCCCCGTATTAAAACATGGCAACAAACCTGCTCTTGAGATTTGCCCATTAAACTAGGAACGCCCATTAAACTAGGAACGTTACCCCTATTCAGTGAATAATTAGGTTCGTTCCTATGCTCCCATTAGCATCTT
>JAGVVM010010858.1:0-23048 GCA_019149425.1 Psidium friedrichsthalianum
TGAGAAGTACAATCTCTTCTAAGCGAATCAAGAAACTACTATGCATTTATCAAGTAAATCAAATATCAATTCAGGATAACAACAAACCATCAATGGTTCAATCCATTGATTAATCTCACTAAATAAGCTTTCGATGGTCTATCCATCGAATAATTTCGTACTCATCCCCAACTATGGTTACATTTAACGCCGTAACAAGGTGACCAAGCTTACCCCTCTTGGTTAGGTCTACCACCTATTTTAGCCGGTGATTCAGCTCAATGACATCTTTACAATATGCATACTACCCCCATCTCAATGGGTTCTAATCATAGGGACATTACCATATCACAATATCAAATCCAGAAAATCACAGTAATTCAGTTCCACAAAACCGAATCCATGGTATTCCTTAAAATATATTCCTCAATAACATTTCAGTCTCAACATAAATAATCATCAATAAACTATATCAAACATCAAATAGTAGTAATAGCTCGATCCTATTTATGCAAGAATAATGCTTTAAACATCACATTTCCTTACCTTTTCAAGAAAATGAGACCATAATATGCGTATCCATCTTTAAAGCATGATTTTTATAAATCCTTATAAGAGAATGTACAACTCACCTTAAAACGTCGAAATCCAACTTATAACTCGAACCGCAAAACTTGAAATCTTAATAAATTAATAGAAAACGACATTAAAAACTATAGAAACATTACGCTAACTAAAAAAATTAACTAAACGACACATAAACGTCTATAACTCGATGCCTACGAGCTAAAAAACTACTAATCGCGCATTGTACAACTTGCGCGCTTAACTTCAAAAATTTCGTTTGGACAAACCGTAACTCCGAAACACGAACCGTCAAAAGCATTAGCTCCGCAACACCCTTAAGTTCATTTCCTACAATATTCGTAGCTAAGCGACATCAAAATCAGGCCTTACGACATCAAAAACCCCAAAACTCGGATTTTCCAGCCCTATTTGCGAAACCTTTTTCATTTTATCCAAACGAACTCCAATTAACGCAATCTTGTAATCCAAACGAAGCTCATTCGACATACTACAAAAATATTAACATGGCCAACCTCAAATAACAACAAAAAATAAAGATATCAGATCTTGAAGTACACTGTTCGCGCGGGTGTACTGTAGCACCAGAATTGAAAATCTTGTTTCGGGCAAACCATAAGTCCAAATTGAGTTCTATAAAGTCCCATGGTTCCACAACACCCTAAATCATCATTTCCCCAAAGAATCTCAGCTCAACGACTCAAAATCTGACTTCTCAGCTTAGTTTTTCTATAAATCCGAACTTAAACCCTAATAACGGAAAACGTTCTAATTAGTCGAATAAAGAGGACGAGCACTTACCTAGCCTTGCGACACGTACTGAAACGAGCTTGATGAGGCGTCCATGGCGGTTAGTGCACGCACGTGCACTAGTTCTTTCCCTTTCTTCTTTTTTCTCTTTTTCTTTCTTCTCTCCTTTTTTCCCTTTCTTCTTTTTTTTCTTTTCTTTTCTTCCAGCGAAGGAAGTCTCCCAAACCCCTCTTCCTTTCTTTGCTTTTATTGACTTTTCCTTCTTTCTTTTTTTTTTGGATCCCACCACCTTTTTGACCTAGTCAAAAACTCAAATATTACATCAGCAGCTAGGACTGTGGCTGGATTTATCACACAAACTGGAGGATGTGATCAATAGGTTTCAATCAATCTGAAAAAGGGTCAATAAAAACGTTTAATGTTAGACATGTTTGTTAGTTGAACTATTGAATTCATTGGGTTTTCTTGTTTTTAATTTTTTGAGATAAGTGCACTGGAAATCTTGAAAATTGTTATAAAAGTGTAATTCAATCTTAAAACTTATAAAAAAAAATGCAATCAAATCCTAAAACTTATGGAATTGGTGCAAACATGTCCTCCTATTAATTTTGTCCAATTTAGCTGACGGAAAATGCTGACGTGGCTTTTTCATCATTTTCTCTTTGTGCAGTCATGGCTAAAACATGAAAGATAAAGCTAAAACAAGGCTTTTTTTTTGTACAAATATGATTTTTAATCTAACTATTATTTAGATATGACAAAACGGCCCACCATCGGAAAGGGCTAGTGATGGTGGTGAATGTCCAGGCCAGTGGTTGGCAAAGGCTGCTAGTGGAAGGACCCAATTGTGTAAACTTGACAAGTTTTAAAACTTGATTATATTAAGTTTTAGGACTGATTGCACTTTTGTGACAAGTTTTAGGCTTTTCGGTACACATTGTTTTTTCACTCTTGCGTATGTTTTTTTCTTCCCTGACTAACCGTTGGATATAGCTTTGAGCTTTATAGTTTAAGATTTAATCTCGTTTAATACAAATCACCTCATATTATTTAATGTTCTTGATTGTGTTTATACGCCTTCGGTTCTCCCCACTTAAGTGCATCCCTTTCATTTCGAGCCGCTGCTCCAATATAAAAGTACTTTGTTTAACAGATTAACAGGAAGTAATTCAACGTATTCAATACATAGAATTGGGTAATACTCTTCTATATGCCCAGAATGATCACGGGGATACATGCAAAGTAGGTAGACCTGTCACCTATCAAATAGATGAGTCGGATGAGATTTGGGTCTAATCATGAATGGTTCAGTTCAAATTAATCCATTAATCTATTTATGATCTATTTATGTGTAATGCAAATTTCTTGATCTGTATCCGACCCTATTCATACCAGACTCAACCTACATTGTTAAAACATTTTCATATTTGACCAACATATGAAAACTTGTTTCTTATGATTTTTTTAAATTATATTGCTAAAACACTTTCATGCAAAACAAATGAATATTTTTTTTTATAAGAATATGAAGAAAGTTTTTTTTTTATTTTTTAATTTACCTTTTTTCTTGTATGTTTGGCAAGGGTTGTCTAACGATCCATTTAAGACCCATGAAAATTCAAGCAACCAATTTGTGACCCACTTAACCTATTTTTATAATAGAGTTGCCTTAAAAATGGATGGCTCCACGGACTGGCGCTCGTCGAGTCAATAGGGGAGCTTGGGGGTCAGTTATGGACGGGGGATTAAATATGGCGGTGCAAGTTCAGTCTGAGCTATCCACAAATCGCGAAATGGATTTCGAGTTAATATAAAGGGGATCTTTATATATCAGTTAACTCTCGTTTATATACATTATTTGATGCGACGTCGTTTAATAATACATTATTTGATGCGACGTTAACCGATTTAATTACTGATTATGCAATTCTATTGCCCATACAGAAGTCCACAACTATAAAGCAGTGAAGTCAATAATCATAATAATAAATTCAGCAAAAATAAGCAAGTGTGTGTGTGTGTGTGTACACACGACCTCGTTATAATGCCCTGGGGATCGGCCCTTGTGAGTTAATGAGATAAATGCGCCCAACTCTTAAGAAGAGACGATGCCCTTAACTTAGTTAATGTGTAATCCAGGATCAACTGCTGAGGGATTCGAAGCAATAGCTGATAATGACCTACATACCCAAGCTTTTAAGAGAGTTTCCCCATGTAGAGTGCATGTGACCAACTTTGTCTGCAACAGGCAGCCAAAGCATCATTATAATGTTATGATGGAATTTAACGCTAAAGTAGAATGCTCATAAAGAATATGAGGGAGGCAAGTACCACCTGAAAGATCAGCGTATGTCACATATGAAACTATGCAAATTGAATTTTGTTTATATTGAGGACGGATCTTGAATACTAGCACTGATAGACCAGTGCAAACACAAACTCACACAACATTTGCAAGTTTTACAATGATCAATCAAATATCAGAAAGGTGTCCCAATGTCTACAATGTTAGAGAAATAATTTAGCCAAGCAAGGATTTCTGATCTACATGAAGAAGCAAATAAGGTGTCCAGTCAAATCAAGAGCTCCACTAATGATCGCGGTCTCATCATGGGTGAGTTCACCTCCCTTGCCAGCATTCAGAAAACATAATCGCGAATCGTGAAAATGAAGGAGTGTAACTTTTCGTGTCCTTCTGCCAAACCATAAGAAAAAAAAAATGCAATTCCTTTCTTGAACCCATTTGTATGCAGGAATCTTGCCCCACACCCAGTCTAGAACCTGAAAAGAAGAAGTATTGACTCTGATCATAAGTCACGGCGCCATACATTATTATGCAGACAAGTGCCTCAAGTCATATGAGCAAACCAAAAGAATGATATGGAAAAAAAAAAAAAAGCTATGAAAGGAAACTATGATATTTATTTAAAAAACGTGTCCTCCAATGCTAAAGGCTGACTCTGAACACAACTTGGCCAATTGTATTATGGAATCATCAACATTGACCTCTCGATTGGAACAAGTATCTGAAAACAAGTTTTTTCTCCATGGCTAGCCATGTAAGTTACTTGGCATCCCTTACATTTAGTAAGCTAGAGCACATGAGCACAAGCTTGATGCACCGCTAAAAAAAAAATAATAAATAGAGGAATCAGACGATAATAGGATTGAAAAGCAACATAACTAAATGCATGCTTGCCCAAAACACAAAATAGTAGAGAATAAACCTGCCAACTCGACACAAAATAGTAGAGAATAAACCTGCCTACTCGAATGCAAATTCAACAATCTAGCCAGCTAAGGGTGTGCATGACAACATTTTTGGAGTAGAATTTCTGCTCCAGTGGTATCGCAACTTTAAAACAAAATCCTATTTGATTACGCAACTTCATTTTTATACTTCTAGAGCATTTTTTTTGTTAAAGTAGTTGTGGAGCCACTTGAAAAAGTAGAAAAAATTTACTTCTCTCCAGAAGTAGAAAAATTGACTTATGGCCAAAAGTAAAAAAAAAAAATCAACTTTTGATCAGAAGTTAACCTCTAGAGCAAAAGTGTTGCCATGTGCACCCTAAAAGCACCAACTTATACCTCGAATACAAATATTCTAGGCAAACTCAACAAAAAAGTTAGCAAACAGAGAACACCCAAAAACCGGAATCACAAAAATGCCAATCCCTTCAAACCCCGTCGAGGACGAGAAGCCCGGCTCGTACACTCTAATAGGCCTCCCTTCTAGCTACAAGATTTGGTGTTCGTCGAGCCAAACGAGGCAAAGACCAAGTACTCAATCATCATTGGGGGAGCGAACTTCGTGAGCGCATGCCGGTGGCGCTCGGGGCGGTGGTAGCGGAGGCACAGACTTGGATAGTCCTCAAGCATTCGGTAGCAACTGGAGAGATTTATCGACTAGAAACGGAAGTAACAGTTTGCAAGGAGTGCAGGACGGGTGATACTATGAGTTCTCGGAGAACCTCGACCACCAAAGATGGGCAGCGCAAAGTCGGCGATAGGCTGTGGAGGTGGCAGCGAATTAGATTGGTGGAAGCGAAGAGGGAGAGAAATGATCATGGAGTGAGATCACAAGTCACCTCACGAGTAAGTGGAGAAGAAGAAGAGAGAATTGTGAAAAAATCTAATCATATGTTTGGTGCTGCCAATGACAGGATTAAAATCTTTACAAATCCTCCTCACCGACAAGGAACTTCTCTTTCCTCGAGTTAAAGATTGTTCTCATCCATCTCGCACACAACTCCCAAATTTGGACAACTCCAAAAGCCAGCAACCCCACAACCCTAACCTTAATCCCACCTCCCTGAGATCCACCACCATTCACACATCCGTGACTCCAGACGAAATTTAGCGCTCTGGAAAAAACATCAGAACTCAGTAATAATGCCGCCAACTCCCAATTTGATCGTCATTCGTGCAAAATCCTTATTGAATGTCCGCTAGTAACTCCGATAACTACAAAGGGGGGAAAAAGTGAGATTATAAGAGAATAGTGATGGATTCGTTGAAATTCATAGTAGTTATGCAAATGCATCAGGGTTGGAATTGAGGTATGGATCATTGACGAATTGGAATGGAAGTGATGAGTGTCAAATGCAAATCAAACCCTAATATTTTACATGAACATCATACCCAAAGATCTTAGAACAATATGATTTTCACAATATCATAATAGACAAGAGGCATATCTTGATCCATGATAGTTTCTTGTGAAGGAATCAATTATAAATGAGAAATCTTTGAAAGAAATAGGTTTCTCTCTCTTGACTCCTTTTATTTTCTGACGTTCTTGATGGAGAGAAAATTGCCATTCTTTTCTAGGGTTGTGAAAGGACCAGTTTCTAACTAGAGTCTTTTATAGTCACACCACCCATCATGGTATATAGTAATTAAAATTCATCTCTCTATTGACCAATAGGAATTTAGCACATAATAATTATCAAACCTAAACCACATATGGGCCATTAGTCACGTAGGCCACAATAAAATCCAACACTCTCCCACTTGGCTCATGTGATATTATTTAACTTCAAGGTTCAACAATTAAGCACAATATGCAAAGTATAAGCTAAATCCTTTCTCAAATTGGTCAAATCACAAATCATCATTAAGTAAGAACTTATAAGGATCATGGCAGTTGTATGTCATTAGTTCGATACAATCTCTTCCATGTATCACAGTATCGTTCCTATATTTAACATGATTAATAACGAGAGATAACATAATGGTCCAACAATAAGTTTCTTTTCAGAAACAAATCCCGTTAATATTCGCATAATTAATTCATGTATATACCAATATAAGAAGAGAGAGAATGCATAGTGTGTCAGAAACAATACATAAGTGATATCGGAGTATCAACTACATAAAGAGCATAGAACTTTAACATAATGTCAATAATGGCTTTCAATAATGCCCATTCTTTCGACATATTCACTAAATGTCTTTGGTAACAACCCTTTAGTTAACGGATCTGCAACCATAAAATTTGTGCTAATGTGCTCAATTGACACTCTTTGTTTCTGAACTTCTTTTTTAATGGCAAAGTATTTCAATTCCATGTGTTTTGCACCCTTCGAATATTTGTCCTTTTTAGAGAAGAAGAATGCTACAATATTATCACAATAAATTTTCAACAGTTTGGCAATACCATCGACAATTCCAAGTCTTGAAATAAAGTTCCGCAGCCATAATCCATGGACAATGAATTCAAAGCATGCCACAAACTCAACCTCTATAGTGGATGCAGCAACTACATACTGTTTTGCACTTTTTCCATGAAATTGCTCCTCCAGCTAAAAGGAATAAATATCCATATGTGGATTTTTTGGTATCCACACACCCAGCAAAGTCTGAATCCGAATATTCTATCACTTCAAGATGATCCAACCTCCTAAAAGTGAGCATATCATCTTTTGTCCCTTGCAAGTATCTCAAAACTTTCTTTGTAGCTTTTCAATGATCCAATCTTGGATTACTTTGATACTTGCCTAGCATTTCGACAACACAACTAATGTCTGGCCTGGTACAAGTCTAAGCATACATCAAGCTCCCAACAATAGATGCATGAGGAATTTGTTCCATTTGTTTGCATTCCAATTCATTCTTTAGGCATTGCATAAGGCCCAATTTATCTCCTTTCTGAATTGGAACAACACTTGTAGAGCCCTTGTCCATCTCGAATGTCTCTAGAACTTTATTAATATATGCTTTTTGAGATAATCCTAACTATCCTTGTGATCTATCAAGGAATATTTCAATTCTAATCACATAAGATGCCTCACCCATATCTTTCATTTCAAAGTTCTTATAGAGGAATTTCTTGGTCTCATGTAATAAATCAAGATCATTAGTACCAAGCAAGATATCATCAACATACAAAATCAAAAATATAAACTTGCTCCCATTGACCTTCAGATATATACACCGATCAACGGTATTTTTCTTAAATCCAAAGAAAGTGATAGTATCATTCAACTTAAGGTACCATTGTCAAGAAGCTTGTTGAAGTCCATATATTGACTTCTTAAGTTTACACACCATGTATTCATTTTCTTCAACTAAAAAACCCTCTAGTTAATCCATATAAACTTCTTCATTGAAATTCCCATTTATAAAGACAATTTTCACATCCATTTGGTGTAACTCTAAGTCGTAATGAGCCACCAAAGCCATAATAATTCTCAGAGAGTCCTTCTTAGACACAGGAGAAAAAATCTCTTTATAATCAATGACATTTTTCTGAGTAAAACCTTTGGCAACGAATCTAGTCTTATATCTTTCAATATTGCCATTCGAGTCGCGTTTGGTCTTAAAAACCACTTACAGCCAACTCTTTACAACCTTCAGGCAAATCAAAAAGGTCCCAGACTTTATTATGATCCATTGATTTTAACTCTTCTTTCATGGCGTCAAACCACTTAGCAGAATTAACACTTTCCATGGCTTGTAAAATCGAAACTGGATCTTCATTAATTCCTAAGTCAAATTCAGACTCATGTAAATAAACCATATAATCATCAGAAATGATAGATCTTCTTTGCCTTTAAGACTTCTTAATGCCACTTCATGTGATTCATTTACTGTAGATTCATTAATAACAACTTCATTATGGAGTGTTTGGTCAATTATTTGTTGTTCTTGTATGTTATCAAGCCGTTCGACAATTGTGGGAACAACAACTTGAGAATGAGTTATAATTAAAGGTAGTTGTACTTTATCTTCTTGAATTTCTACTTTTCGTGGTTCTACACTCTCATTAGTTTCAATAATACTTGTACTACTATGATTAGGACATTAAAATCTATATCCTTTGGATTTTTCTAGATAAACAATGATGAAACACTGGTTGTTCTTGAGTCCAATTTCTTTTCATGAGGATTATAAATCCTTAATTATGTATGACAGCCCTAAACATGTAGATGCCTCAAATTGGGTTTCTTTCTTGTCCACAATTCAAAAGGAGTCTTTGAAACTGCCTTACTAGGAACCCTATTTAACAAATACATGGCAGTTTTCAAAGTATGCGTCCACAATGATAAGCGTACGGAAGAATTACTTAACATACTCCTAACCATATCCATTAATATACGGTTATGCCTTTTTGCAACACCATTTTGTCGCGGTGTGCCATTGTGTAGCAAAAATGCCACACCTTTCAAGAATTTTGGCAAATGGATTGGGGCATTGTCCAATTTCCTCATATCTTCCATAATATTCACTACCTTTATTGGATCTGATAATTTTCACTTTTCTGTCTAGTATTCTTTCAACCTCATTAATAAACACTTCTAATGTTTCTGCCGATTGAGATTTTTCATGCAACATATAGACATAACTATAACGTGGAAAATCATCAATAAAGGTGATAAATACTTTTCTCTACCAAATGATGGAACAATCAAAAGATCCACATATATCATGTGTATTACTTCAAGGAGCTGTGTGCTTCTTGTGGCTTCTTTCTTAATTGTGTGTTTTCCTTAATACAATCCACACAAATACCAAGATCAGTAAAATCCAAATCATGAAGGATTTCAGTCTTTACTAATCTCTGTATTCTTTCTTTGGATATATGACCCAAAAGTGTAGTACATGAGCTACCACCAAGTGGATAGCGTGCCTAGTGCTATGTGTGTAACCTTGTATAAAAACATACATCATTCGTTGCCATCATCAAAGCATCCATCATGCGCACATTTCTTGTGCACCCACAAGCTACGCGTCCCGGACTTATGGGCCGCAAACACATTTAGTCAAAGGAAAATCACAAGTTCTCAAGCCATGCTCTGATACGTCATGTAAAATAAATCAATTTCATGCAAATCAAAGCCCAATATTGTGGATGAACATCGTTCCCAAAGATCTTAGGACAAGATGATTTTCACAATATCATAATAGACGAGAGGCATACCTTGATCCATGATAGTTTCATGTGAAGACATCAATTGTAGATGATAAATTTTTGAAAGAAATAGGTTTCTCTCTCTTGACCCTTCTTATTTTCTGACGTTCTTGATGGAGAGGAAACTATCGTCCTTTTCTACGGTTGAGAGTGGATCAATTTCTAATTAGAGCCTTTTATAGTCACACCACTCATCATGGTATACAGTAATTAAAATGCACCTCTCTATTGACCAATAAAAATTTAGCACCTAATAATTATCAAACCAACCACATATGGGCCATTAATCACATGGGCCACAATAAAATCCGATGATGATAGCGACCTTGCGATTGGGATTTCGGAATTTGTTCAAACTGTGACGAATTTAAATTGAATGGTGAGAGCAACTTTGTGATTTCAGAATTTGTTTAATTTTTTTCCTCTTTTTGGTTGAAACCCCCCTCTCTCTCTCTCTCTCGGAACAAAATGCAGAGAAGGTGTTGTGCCCAATTTTTCGTTTTGTTAAGTTATTTTTTCAAACTTTCTTATCCCATCCGGGTTTAGCCCACCCCCTACCCTGGATTTCTTACTCGGCATTTTATCCGGATGTATCTAGGTTTATTTATTATGTAGGATGTCGCCAAATATCGAATAGGATAATGAATTCCAATTCGGACTACCAAACGTAACCATATATTTTAGGCGTCCTTCTTTGTAAAACCCGTTAGGGCTAATATGGGAAGTAAGAATGACCCATTAACGACCAATTTAAACATATATGGGTTCATAGATGGGTTTTGGATCCATTTTGCCATATCTAAAATAGGTTTACCATCAAATCAAATGACGAAATACACTTTAACCTTATCAAGACTCTTTGGATACTCGCATTGCATGATGAAAACTAGAGCATCTTCAGTGTAAGATTATAATTTGATACGAGTAATTCAATTCCCTTAAGATAAGCCACTGTGTTACTGTGTAATGAAAACTAAATGAATAAACGGCACCTCTTGTTGAGGTAAATCAATTGCGAAAGGCACCATAACCAAAAGATGCTTGACATAATACTGAACAAATTGGAGATGACAAGATTTCCCGGTTGGTACTAGTGGTAAAGCCAGTTGGGAACCCACTAATAAATAACTTACCCAAAAACGGGTTTAGGGAGTTACTTGAAGATTCGAATATCAAGAATGTTAACCGGCGTTGGTTTAATTTATCCGTTGGGCCGCTGGGTCGAACCCAACCCTCGACTCAAGAACCGAATCGAAGGTTGTCATCCTATTATTTTACCAGGTTCTTCTTGAAACCAACCTCAGACTGAGAAGATCAGGCCCAATGAGACTTACTGTAACTGGCCTGGCTCGTTGGTCACCCTTGCGTAGATCACAGAACCTTGAAATTTTTCCAGTCAAAGTCATTCAACTTCGCAATCACTTTGTTTTATGCCTTGGTATAACCCCTTGTTCGGTCGGTCGATCTAGAAGGCTTTCTTTTCATCTCATGAATACAATGCTCTAAATTCATCTCTTTCGGAAGCGACTTGTCGTAAGAGACTTGTCGTAAGCCTCAATCCCATGTTCGATAGAGGAGGATGTGTGGCTTGAATTATCAATGGGTAATCCCCATTTCGACATCAATCATTTTCTATTCTTACAGACTTTTCCCAGAAAACTTGCGAGGTCACAAACTCAGTTCCAGACGCCTGCCAAGATGTCTGGATACATCCTTAGTTGCATCCCGAGGCAACCACTAGTGACTCGCTTTTGGTAGAATTAGGTGCATAATCAAGTTGCTTTTGTTAGAATTCGGTGCCACAATGACTCGCTTTTGTTAGAATTCGGTGCATAATCAAGTTGAAGCAAAATGTAAATCGAGAAAGAGAAATCGAGATACGAGATTTTATCTTAATTCATTCTTAAACTAGGATTACATCCAGTAGAAGATTCCGCTATAATCAGCACTTCGCATCTCTCGTTGCATTACTCAATTATAAGCGAAAAAAGCATATATACCAGTAATTATTCATAAACCCAAACCTAAACTACCGATGAAAATTTAAGGGCTTAAATCATAAAAGCCTTATGATGGCCAGGTAAAGCTGCCCTCTTGAAATCCCAATCAGGGCGGCTCTCCCGAACTCTCGTTGGGCGGCTTTCCCAAACTCCCGCTTGCTCACCATGAAGTGAGACTCATGCGTTTTTCTGTTGTAAAGAAGCATAAACTACACCCTGATAACTTTGCCACTCATCCGTAGTGACAAGTTCGAACCTACCATTCTTCACCTATACTTACTTGACACCTGGAGGCAGTCCACGCACGGCCCCTTCCAATATTCTTCACCGTGTTGGCTGAACGGTCGAGTTAAATTTCAACAGCTCAGCTCAGTTTGAAGTTTCATCTCACACGGGGTTTGAGACCTTTAGGTTCACCTTCGATTATAAGTACCTGATGCCCATTGCCATATGCTATCCCACCCTGTTTGTGAATCACTTCCTTGGTCGATTCGTAAATCCTCAAGGAAGCAACCGAGCGCCCACCCAAAGGTTGTCCCACGCAAAAGTATAGAAAAAGGAAAATGGGCTCCACTCAAAACCAGGTAGTGGTAACCGCTGCCCGGAAGAAGAAGACCCATGGCTCAAAGCCCTCTTGTGCTCTAGCTATCACGTCTTCCCGGTGATCCTGCACGCCGCCGTCGAGCTCGACCTCTTCGGGATCATAGCCCGGGCCGGCCCGGGAGCCTACGTGTCGCCTGCCGAGGTGGTCGCCCACCTCCCAACCCGGACCCCAGAGTCGGCTGAGATCATCGATCGGGTCCTCCGTTGCCTCGCGAGCCACTCGCTCCTCACGTACAAGTCCGAGACGTTCGATGAGGGGAGGACTGTGGAGAGACGGTACGCGATATCGCCGGTGGGGAAGTACTACGTCAACGACGACGATGGCGGCTCCATCGGCTCGCTCTCTCTCTTCGCATCCACCGTGCCACCATCGACGCCTGGTGAGTGGAAATTTCCTTCGACGATTTTGGCTTGATATCGGAATATTATTTAGTTTCTCTAGTTATCTGATTAAAGAGGAACTGAGTCTTAATTCCTTGATCAGATTGAGCATAATTGAATCAGACAAATCCTACTTTCCTTTTTCGCAACTGTAGGCTCCAAGTCAAGGAAGCAATCGTCGGAGGAGGCAACTTGTTCCAGAAGGTGCATGGCAAGACCATATTCCAGTACATGAAGGAGGACTCATCCCTGAACAAGTACTTCAACGACGCGATGGCCGATCTCTCCGCGATGCAGACGAGGAAGATCCTCGAGGTCTACCACGGGTTCGATGGGATCTCGACCCTCGTTGACGTTGGCGGTGGAAAAGGCGCTACCCTTAACATGATCGTCTCGAAGTACCCCTCGATCAAGGGCATCAACTTCGATCTGCCCCAAGTCATTGAACACGCTCCTTCTTATCCCGGTACCTTTTTTATCACATGCTTCCCCGGCTTAGTCGCATTTATTTTGGTTCGCCCTATTTAGAACGAGATCATGTTTGCGAATAAATTAGAGGCGTTGTCGTCCCCGAATTAGGCCTCTAATAACTTTTGGTAACAACGGCCTGCAGGCGTGGAGCACGTCGGAGGGGACATGTTTGCAAGCGTCCCGGAGGGCGACGCGATCATGATTAAGGCAAGCTAATCGAAACCTTCCCTCTAATTACACTAATCGAACTGAAGCGGGTTCCGTGAGCTGTGTCCTAACTTCATGTAACTCCACGAATCGGGCAGGGCACGTGCCACAATTGGAGCGACGAGTCGTGCATAAAGTTCTTGAAGAACTGTTACAAGGCTTTACCGGCGAACGGGAAGGTGATCGTGATGGACTTCATCATGCCGGACGAGCCGGAGGAGACGATGGAGTCTCGGTACGTGTCGATGCTGGACAACGCCATGTTGATTCAGCCGGGCGGAAGGAGAGGACCGAGAAGCAGTTCGAGTACCTGTGCAAAGGAGCTGGATCACGGGCTTTAAGGTCGCTGCCCGAGCTGGGTCCGCATTGGGAGTGATCGAGTTCACCAAGTGATTGAATGCGAACTGAATCCGTCTTATGTCTTCTTTGTCCGGGCGGGTCTTTCTAATGGACGGGAAGCAACAAAACGTTGTGGAATTCAGGGAATAAAAATGCCCTTTTTCTTAATAGGCAATGGAACAGCGTTTTTGAATTGAAATAAAAAAAAAAAAATGTCAACATGACTATATTACTCGCAAACAATTTTTAATAGCAAGAAAGAGACGTCTTCACAGAGAAGTCCAACCCTTGGTCAACCGGTCAAACCGAATGATATTCCAAATACAATCTTGCGATTTTTTTATCAAGAAAATTAATAAAGCAAGATATTATCATCTCAACGCAATATTACATAGCAAGATCACTTGTGTATATTGGTTAGGACTTTCCTTGAACGTCTCATCCATATGCTCTAATTCGGATTGGGTTCCGTAAATGATGTAAAACTCGAGACATTAATTTAACACATCTTTTAAGTATCATGTATCTTAACCCCCTCAAAAAGCGTGTTTTTGGGTTCAAAGAATTGATTGATTGGATGCGACCACCCTTATCTACCTTTTTATCAATACCATCATCACATGCCAGACCCTTCAAAGATAAAGTCGGTCGTAAATATGAAACATGCAAGAGGTCCTCAATTACTCTCCATAATCTAGTTTCGTTGCACAATAGCCTTTCCTCGAGGAACATTCATAGTGGCATCATGGAAGATACCTTACCTTATCCTCGACTCATCACCTGATTGCAATTCAGACAAGCCCATTGATCGATTAGGCATAGCCCTTGAAACAAGTTTTCCCCCATTGAGGTGGACTTCCCACCCACTTGCAGAAGCAAACGACAACCTCTGTCCGGGACTTAAGGTTGTGTTTGTCGAAAGTGCTCAGAACTTTCTCCCAGAGGACCCAATCACAACCGGGACTTTACGGGGGTGCGTTTTGTTCGCCATTGCGGGAGTACGTTTCCGCACTTTAAGGCCAATACCAATGGACAACTGGCGTCCATCCAAACGCTTGGAGCAGCATCGGATTCCAAATCCCAAACCGACAAAAGTACAACGAGTCCCACTTCTTCAGTGAATGAATAATGGAAATGGCGTACACAGCTGCCGGGCTCACCTCGGCAGACGGCAGCTGGGTTGGTAGCCACGGTCTTGCGTTGATTCTTCCAAGAGCAGGTTGAGAAAATTTTGTCACCCGACGGATACTCACCACAGCTTCTTCCGGTCATGCGTCAAAGGATCGAACTTCCACAGTTTGTCAACTTTGTGGGGAGGAAGTTTGTCGACTTTGCCGGCTCTGCTACTCCTTTCACTTTGAACCCCGCCGCATGCGTTGAGATTGATTACCACACCGAAAGTGCGCAAGGTGATTTGTAGGTATCGTTTGATTTAAAAGCATAAATTCGTAATCGAGTATAAATACGATCGTTCTTCTCACCTTCGGCTCTAGAGAGACCAAAGCAAGTCAGAATAGTTTTAGTGCCAACGCGTTCCCCGCATTGTCGTATTCCTCGGCGGGCACCGGCAGAGCTGGCCGAGCTTGGACGGATAGCTTGCTAGAAAAGGATGAAGTACCTGTATGGTTATATGAAAATAATTTGGTTATAGTTGTGCTGGGATAAAGAATACCTTTCAAAGAACAGATCAAGAGAAGTGATGAAACATAGGGTGTGTTTGGCTGGTAAAAAACTCCATGAAAAATGAAAAATGCTTTCCCGAAAAATCATTTTTCGGAAAATGGTTTGTTTTCCCATATTTGGTGACATGTTACCGAAAACATTTTCTCTGTTTTTGAATCTCATTTGGAAAATGATTTCAATCTCATGTAATAAAGAAGAATTTATATTTTTTATTTTTTATTTTTCTTTTTGTATTTTCTTTTTCTGTTTCCCGTCCCACGCCATTGGTTGGCAACAGCCACAAGTGAGCTCAAGCTCAATGGCCCATGGTGTGGCCCAGTCATGACCATCGCACAATCCCAAAACGGGCGGAGAACACAAAAATGAAAAGAAATATATAATAATTAAATCATTAAAATTTGGATGAATTAAATTTTCGAAAAAGTATTTTCGCATTTGATAGATTTAGGAATTTAGTTCATTTTATGCCATGAAATTTTCGTTTAGCGAAAAAATTATTCCGTTGATAAAGTCATTTTCAAAAAACCAAACACCAAGTAAAAATTTAAAAAGTTAAATTATCGAAAAAAAACACTTTATCCGACAAACCAAATGCACTTTAGAGATTATTCTTCTAGGGTACTTCTTGCTGGCGCAGTTTGTATTAATGAAGAAGGACATTCACTCAAACACCCACTATGACTCAGCCAGTAGCCATTCACTAGTGGACGATACACTCACCAGCAGAGAGAAACTCCGGGAGTTTTCTCTAGGATAAATGATTTACAAAAAATACGTGGTTCACTACATCAGCTGCATTTCCATCAATCCAAGAAAATAGTGTCAAAAAAACACCATTTAAGGCCCATTATTTCGCCAGAAACTAATAGATTTGAAAAAAATATGGATAATTTTAAAAAATAACAAGATCCTTTTGGATTACAAAAAATTGAAGGAAAAGAACAAAAGTTACTTGGGCGTGCATGAAATTATCAGAAATAAATTATTTATCGAATAATAAAAAACATCTATCATTGACGAATATTTAAAATTGATGTAATCGCTTGTTTTTAGAAAAAAAATACTTTTCGAATGATTCATTTTTTACGAACCCACAAATCACCATCATCTAACACATTTTTTCTGGTTCCTCACATAAGTTCTTTTCCTTTCATTTCAGGCCACTGCCCCACACTTGATCAATAAAATGTACATATACGAGATTTTATAATTTAAGTACTTTATTTAACAGATTAGGAATGGGAAGTAATTCGGGAGTATTAGGCTCCGTTGTTTTGTAGGAAAAGACTGATTTCAAAAATAATCCTTAAATATTTTCGTGGACCGTAAATACTTTCGGTTAGTCATTTTTATGAATCGATGCTGTGATGAATTTTTTTTATTTTTTTAAAACTATCTGTTTTTCGCAAAGACAAAACGGAGGCTTATAATGCAAAGAAGCCGGGTGATGTTCTTTTTAGTCTGGAACGACCGCATGGAGTACATACAAAGTAGTTTCCCATTCAAGTCAGATGACGACAGAACTCTTAAACCTAATGGAGACTCTTGGAAACTCTTCTTGCGTGATAAAATTGAAAAAACGCGGTGCAGAGTTGGATATTGATGTGGTTCTTTAGGGTTAAGTCACTCGTACATAAGGTCACCCAAGACCGCAACAAATCACACCCAAAAATACTCCGTTTGTTTAACAAAAAAAAATTAAAATTGAAAAAAAGTATTAAAAATGATCATTTATATTACTTGAATTAATTAATTAATCGACCATAATTAGTTAAATAGAAAAATTATTTTATCCATCAACAACAAACATTGTTAAAAATGATAAAAAAAAATTTTCACCGTTAGTTTTGAAGCGATATAGGATCGTTTTTTAAAAAAAACTATCAAAAATATATCGTTCTTTACGAACCAACAGACCTAATTGAATAACAAGAACAGGTGGACAAACTTCAATTTGATTTCACTTTATTGGCAAGTTCACATGATTCAACTGACGAGTTCTTTGATTAACATCCTCACATCTCCAAGAGTCGATGGCAATTTTTTTTTTTTCCCTGAAAGCCAAAAACTTCCAGTACTGGATACACCAAATGATGAGCCTCTCACTTGTTAGAGCCTCATGGACCCACAAAAGATTACTAGCAGCACAAGCGGACTTTGAAGTAGGCAGAAAGAAGAAAACCGGAGCCTAGCCAAGGCGCGGAATTCTTCTCATGTGCTCCGTTGGCCTCCCGGTTGCATCAACATGGTGTTATCGAGACCTCGAGCATACATCGACGCTAGAGCTCTTCCGCCGCCTCAGGCAACACAATATCTATCACTATTGCTTTAACTTTACGCGGCAATGCCTACGTAACAGTTCTTCAAGACTTGATGCAGTTCTCGTCGGCCCAATCTATGCAAGGTATTCTGAAATTGTAAGATTATGAGAATGGTTACTATTTCTAGCATAAGTTTCCAAATATGTACAGCCATCTTTCGTTAGGTGTTGGTTCCTTATCACCTTTGATTCATGAATCGCATCTGCTTTGGAATGGTAAAGAGAACATACTCCCGCCGACATGTTGGATTCGCTAAAAATCATCGGAAAAAATTGTCACAAGACATTCAGTTTAATTTACAGTTTCTATTAAATAAAAGCATGAAATTAACGAATTTCAAAGACGCATAGTGGGAAAAAAGGATACGAAATATCGTGTGCTAGCGCTCTTCTAGAACCTTCTTTTAGAATTCCCACCAAGCATTGTGTAGGGAAGGGAGGAAGGAGGGGAGGGAGGGAGAGAGGGATAAGGAATAAGAAGGTGCACTTTCTATACATGAGGAAAATCAAAAGTGATGCCCTTGATACGAAGGGTACTTGAGATGATCATGTGACGGCACTTGCCGCTTCCTCCAGGCTACATCAACTAATGTTGTTAGATCCCTCAAAACCTCGATAAATTTCGAGGATTTCTCATCACTATTGATGTAAAAGCAGCCATCTCCTTATTAAAGTTTTGTTGAATGCCGGATCAATATCATGAAACTCGAAAATCCGAAATTCCATGAACTTTATTGAATGGTTCACCCCCTTCAAGTATGTGATCGTCTAATCGCAACCTGCAATATAACTGATGGCGCAAGAACGTTGCAAAGAAAGAAGCATCAAGAAACGGAAAAATATGGACCGGGTTGCTGTAGAATGAGCCTATGTCAATATTTTCACTCGTGTCCAGGATACCAACTTGCTGCGGAGCCCGATGGAGGGAAAAGCTACAACAACGAAGGACAAGAGCCTTTTTCCCCTTCCTCACGGAAGAGCGAGCCGCCGGCGTGAGGCTGTATTAGCTCTCGACGGGCCCTGGCCGTCGTCCTGTGGCGACCTCCGCAGCCTCAGAAATGCGAGGGAGTGGCCGCCAGGAAGTCCGCAGCATCCGGTCGAGCTTCGGAGCAGCTCCGAGTTTCTGAGTGGCGAGCTGAGAGGCGACCTCGGGCGGAAGGGACCGAGCCCCGGGCCAGCATCGGGCCAGGATGTCGAACACGCGAGCGGGCAGCGGTGCGTTCAGACCATCGGGAAGGAAGACGTGGGAGTTCGCGAAGGAGCATCGCGGACCCGTGTCGTTTCGGCCCGCCTCTTGATCGACGGGGTACGCGAGGGTGGCACGGTTGTTCGTGGGCAGCAGCCCCCAATATTTTTCTCTGGTCATATGGGAACAGGGAGGTCAAGCTCGAAAGGGGTCTATGTCCTTTTTATCACTGCATCGCTGTGCTTTTATGCCATGGAGGAGGCCACCAAGATTTTTCGGTCCTGTCCCAACAGTCAGTCAATAGTTCACACTTGCTTCGCTTTGCTTGGCTTGGAACAATTGTGGACGTGCGCTTGTTGCGTTTGTTCTTAGTCGAGACTTGCCGTCGGTTTCGGGAAGGTTTTCCTATCTCTCGCTTTAAAATCTTAGCGACCAAAATCATTTGGACGAATCGGAAGGAGACAGAAGAAAAGTTCCCAACAGAGGGAAACCTGGAGTGTTGCTGCTTGACTTATCTGCGTGCCGATGACACAGCCTTCACTGAGACGATCCTCTCGCGTTCAAACTGCAATGGTCACTGTCCTAGATATATCTTTGGGGCAGGACATCTCCTATATGGGTGGATCTTTACCAGGCAAATGTGGAGGAAGCGATTTAGCCATAATAATGTCCACATTGTTCGAGACTTGTATCGAAAAAGGTTCAATACGGGAAAATTATGAAAAAAAAAATCATCATTATAGTATAATTGTGTTCAATCAAGTCATAAAAAACTTTGCTTTTCTTCTTGTTCTTTTATTCCAAAAATTTAGTCATAAACTTTTGTAATCTGGTCAATTATTCCATTAAGACAATTTGTCGGACTTGCTAAAAGTGGACGTGGACTCGCTGCCTAAGCGCGATCAATTTTTAATAATATTTCATATTTTTTTTATTTTTTATTTTTATTTTGTTTTCTTTGTTTATTTTTCCTCTTCTTCCTCAAGCCGGCGCCAAGCCTAGTGATCGGACCAGAAAAACAAGGGCTGGCAAAGCTCGCCCCCCGCGGCCATCGTCGACTGGGTGGGCTCCACCTTCGATGATGGACAATTGTTAGGCCTTTGGCTTGACAGCAGGAAGGAGGAGGGAAGAAAGAATAGAAAAAACAATAAAAGGAAAAGGAAAAATTCAAACATTAGAAGTACTATTAAAAAATGTGTCACGGGGACAGTACCAAAACAAACCCAGCTACATCAGCGCATTTTTTCAGCTAAAATTGATCGAAAGGATCTCGAATTTGGAATAAATGTAAAAAACATTTAGGATTGAATTAAACACGAACACAAAAACGTTAAGACTAAATGGACATTAATTGCAAAAAGATTTAAGACTTACTTTGTATAATTTTTCAAAGAATACATACCAGGTGCGTTACCAATTTAGTCATGTAAAATCAATACTATTTTGACTTGCCAAATCATATTACTATCCATTACAAGAGTCGTGCGATGGCGGATGGAAGGGCATAGAAATTTTAGTCTCTACTTAGGAACAAAAAAGTGGAAGTTTAGGAAACGATGAAATTGTGTTGTTGAAGTAGGTGAATCTTCACAAACTCCATATATGGAAAAGGCAATCGCGTCTGGTATTCAAATTCATTGCTATCGTCAAAAATAAAATAAAATCGCCTTCTTCTTTTCTTTATTTTTCTCTTTCTTCTTATCTTCTTCTTACTGTCCCTATTTGCAAGCATGTAAATGCATCGACACTGGTAGTATCCGCGATTGCGTTGCTGGCTCGTTACCAAAATTACAGTTGCGGCAACAAAAGTTTGCTGGATCAAGAATTAGAGGAAAAGTAGACTCGTAAATCGATGTACCATGCGCACCCCGGCATCTCCCTCACGGACGCGTACCAACGAATCATTGATGTCGAATGGGTTTCACGATATCATGAGAGTCGTTTCGTCGTAAGGATATTGAACCAATTGTTTAATTACCGATTTGCTGCGAATACATGTTGAAAGTGACAGTCCGTTCAAGCTTCCTGCCACCTTCTTTTTTCATGCCGATGGTCCGACACGCTCTTATTCTTCTTCAAAAAAGAAAGGGTCGTTTCTCGTTTAAAAGCTTTGTAACAAGGCCTGATCATAGGAAATCTCCGATCTTTCGATTGTTTACTCCAAGTTTTAAAAAGTTTTTATTTTAATTTGACGGAGCGCGGAAATGGGACATTTTTTAGTTATCAAAAGTATGTACGGAGATCATTTTGTGCCAACAGTTTCGTGTTTTATTCACTGTAGTGGTCAAAATTTTTTAACAAAAAAAAGATCAATTAAGTAAGTTAATTCGTGGGAAATCAATGACACTGTTTGATTAATATATGACGTTGATGTTGCTTTGCCAAGAGATCCATCCTAGCATTTTTTTAAATTTAAATTCTTTATTTCAAAAATAATTTGAAAAATAAGGTTGAAATTTAATAAAAAAAAAAGCTAAAAATAAAACAAAGGAGATAGCAGTGAACAAACACAGAAACAAGGCGTCGCTGTAACCCCCGTTGCCATTGCCCCACCCCGCTGCCATGCTGGCAATTGGGAAGCATTCAAGCCTTCAATGCTTGATTTTAACTTTTTGATTAAGTTTTAATTTGTTAAATTTCAAGCTTATTTTAATTTTAAAAAATATTTAAAAAAATAAAAATTTTAGCAATTTGGTTAAAATGTAATTGATTATTTAATTTATTTTAAAGTGCAAAAGGTTCTCAGGTCGCAGCCCACATGGACTTTTATTTTTTAAGCATTTACATTTAAAAATTAATTATAATAACATGTGCCGCGTAGTTTTTGGCTGGAAAAAATTTCACCATAGGCATTCAAAGTGTATTGTTGTCTGATTAGCACTAAGTGATCTTTTTATCATCGATTTGGTACTAAAGTGTCGAATTGATTTTTTGCGCTTAAAATGAATCTACGCGTACTATAATTTTTGGCCACGAAAGTAGCCTTGTTAACCTTTGATGAAGTCTCTGAACTACAAAAATTATTTTTGTTCATATCAATCGTCTTCGCAAAAAATTCAAACGAAAATGATGACGTGTGCCGTTAAAAATGCAAGATGTTTGCTCATTCTTACATGGCGATGCGAGCAAAGTCAATAAAATTCCACCCCCCCCCCAAAAAAAAGAAGAGAATAGAAGGAATTCAAGAAGACAATAAATTTGACAACAATATAAAAAGAAAACAATGTGCCACAGTTGTGTATAACCAGCTTGCAGTGCCGAAAAGCACAAACGATAATGCAGGCGTTCGAAATTCGATAAATCCCTTCAAGGTGCAGATCATTACAACATAGAGTATACTCAGTAGAGGTACTGTCAGTGTCAAGGTTCGCGGTCTCATATGGGGCCGACCGCCCAAAACCAAAAATAGCGCGTAAGCTCGGACCCAGTCCGGGCGACCCGATACCCGAACCAATATGTTTAAAATATTCGGACAAGGTTGGGTTTTTTTTTTTAAACAAGCGTCCAAATCCTATAAAGAAATTGCACTATATCGCAAAAAAAATCCCGAGGAAAATAATTTTTTCCCTTGCGCTCAACTCTCCTTTCCTCTCAAGACAGAACAAGCTGACCCCACTTTAAAGGTTCCTTCAAAAGCCTTATGATCTTTCCTACTTGCTCCAACGACTGCCAGGACAACCATCACCACACCGAACCCATCTTAGTAAACTGCTCGAGAAGTCAGATTGAAAAGATAACAAAACCAATCCACCGAGACTTGTCGGTGACCATTTTTATAAGTTCTTCAATTATTAAGCGATTGTGTTTTTCGAGGGGAGGAACGAGGGAAATCGGCCGTGGGAATTCGACGTGTGAGCCTCACCCATGGCATGACAATTTAGCTTGACAAGATAGCAGGAATTCAAACAAAGGCTTTGCACCCTCTTAACTCGGCGCGTCTATGATCGTAACAGCTCATCTTTTCTCTTCTTTGCCGTTTGCTTTTCCATGAGAACTCGCCTTTCCTCTCTCTTTGCATTGCTTCACAAATTTCCTCCTTCCAGCAAGATAAATAGATTCAAGACCCTCTTCTTTTGCCCGTTTAGAAGTTGAAGGGGTGGGAGAGAAAAAGGCGGGGGGGCGGCGAGCGGA
>JAGVVM010010859.1:0-16001 GCA_019149425.1 Psidium friedrichsthalianum
CCCTCCGTCTCTCCATCTCTCTCCTCGCTTCCTTTCTCCTCCGCCGCCCGCCACTCTTTCTCTTTCCCTGTCACTCCTCCCCCTTTTTTTCCCCCCCCCCCCCCCCCCCCCCCCCCCTTCTGTCTCCTCCGCCCGTCCCCCCTCTTTCGCGCGCCTGACCACCGCGTCCCCCGTCCCTTTTTTTTTTTTTCCTCCCCCGCTCCTTCCTGTCCTCGCCCCCCCCCAATGAATCGTAAGTCTTTTAAGGGCTACAAAGCGCCTGCCCAGGGGAGGCCTTCCGCGGCCGGTGAGGGTGGCCGGTGACCCTCATGACAAAGAAAAAAAGAAGAGAAAACAGTAAACACGAAAATTAGCAGAATTTATTCAATGGCCAAAATATGAAAAATCGTTTATGACTCAATGGCAATGAAAAGATTCACGACATCAACGATTCTATTTTTTCAGGAATCACATTAAAAATGTGATGTGAAAGTAATTATTAGTGCTAGTCTCCATAACTCACTCATTAAGTAATTGAGCGAAGTGAGTCCAAGGAATATAACCAGGCATTTAGAACAAACATGGGTGTGACGCTCAGCTAAAGCAAGTATTCAATTCTCTAATGTCCAAAGCTCGAAAAATTCTCAAAATCTCCAAGGCCAAGGGACACTGCCTATTTCAAAAGAATAAATCCGAGCTTGATAGCTCTACCATATTTCCAATGGTTGAGAGGTTTAAAAGCAAGCACAATAAACTTTTTGGAAGCCCTGGGGAGAACTGCAGATTCGAACAAAAGTCATTCCTTTGAGTTCAGAGAGGAGATCGAATTCCGCATGGAGCACGGTATGTGGACATAAGGAAAACTTCAGAGACTCAGATTGCATAACCTTCTACATTCACCATTGCCGATGGTCCATACAGCTGGTCATGTCACACAGGAAACAGAACCCTCTTCAGCCAGACAAACTCTGGAACTTATGAATCTCCCAAGTCTACACTTCTCAACTTAGCACCAGATGCAACCTGAGCATGCTTCAGGAAGTTCTCGAAACATATCATAGTGGTTGAAATTTTCAGATTTTCGAAGATAAAAAACTCCCAATCTCATTAGGGATTGTCCCCAGCGTGGTAGAACTCTGCATCTATCTCTTCCAACTTCTCAGCATCAAATTGAACGGGGTATCTGTCTATCGAACTAGCACACATCCTAGTATTTTCAAATCTTCAACGTTCCCATCGTGCATTAGGCAAATCTGCATTATGTGCACGGGACAGATCAGCATGACTACGATTCCAAATACGCATTGAATCCTGAGTTCTCTTCAGAATCAATTGCGAATTTGGATCAGTAGTCATGCTGATCTGTCCGTGCACATAATGCAGAGTTGCCTAATTCACACTGGGAACTTGAAGAATTTGAAAATACTAAGGATGTGTGCTAGTTCCATAAGAAGAATACCCCCGTGCAATTTGGATGCTGGAGAAGTTGGAAGAGATAGATGCAGAGTTCTACCAACGCCTGGAGGGGACAATCCCTAATGAGATTGGGAGGTTTTTATCTTCGAAAAATCTTGAAAATTTCAAACACTAGGATATGTTATCGAGACTTCCTGAAAGCATGCTCAGTTTGCATCTGGTGCTAAGTTGATGAAGTAGTAGACTTTGGAGATTCATAAGTTCCAGAGTTTGTCTGGCTGAAGAGGGTTCTGTTTCTGTTGACATGACCAAGCTTGTATGGGATCCATCGCCATGGTGGATTAGAAGGTTATGCAATCTGGAGTCTCTGAAGTTGTCTTATGTCAACATAACCGTGCTCCATGCGGATGTCGATCTCCTCTCTGAACTCAAAGGACTTGAACTTTTGTTCGAATCTGCAGTTCCTCCCCAGGCTTCCAAAAAGTTTATTGTGCTTGCTTATTAACCTCTCAACCATTGGAAATATGGGTAGAGCTATCAAATCTGAAGGATTTATTCTTTTGAAATAGCAGGTGTCCTTGGCCTTGGAGATTTTGAGAATTTTTCGAGCTTTGGACATTAGAGAATTGAATACTTGCTTTGCTGAGCGGCACACACCAAGTGTTTGTTCTAATGCTGGTATATTCCTTTGGACTCACTTTCGCTCAATTACTTAAGGAGATGAGTTATGGAGAGCTAGCACATAATAATTACTTCACATCACATTTTTAATGTGATTCCTAAAAAAATAGGAAATCGTTGATGTCTTGAATCTTTCAATTGCCAATTGAGTCATAAACATTTTCATATTTTGGCAATTGAATAAATTCGGCTAATTTCGTGTTATTTTTTCTCTTCTTTTTTTCTTTTGTCAATGAGGGTCACCGGCAACCCTCACCGCCGCGAAGGCCTCCCTGGGCAAGGCCTTTGTAGCCATTAAAAGACTTACGATTCAATTGGTAACACGTGAAAAATTTTAAGACTCAATTGATAAAATTAAAATTTTATGATTGAATTAATAAAAGTGCAAAGGGTTTAGGATTCCCGAAAAACGCACTTGTGGGCGATGTCTCGCGTCACGGTGAGTTTTCTCGACATTCTTTCTCGCTAAACGTGCCTGTGTAATCAGATAGAAACGTCTCGGATCATTCGTGGATACGTGTCTGATTGATGATTGCTTGCTTTGCGTAATTTCTTCTCTGTTTTCTGCAATATATGGGAATGCTATCTGATAAAAGGGCGGTCTAATGCAGCACTTCAATATATCCCCCAATTTTTTATCCCTCCAAACTGCGCAGTTTATATATCAACAGCAGCAGCAGCATGCATTCTATCGTATTCCCATCAGAGTCAGCATCGTTACGGCCTTATTTTAGATCTGGCTGGTCGTCATGACGGCCTACCAACATGCATGATCACTCACGACATTTTGGGCGGATGAGGCATGGCTGCCTTGAGACGAGGGCAGGCACAGCTCTATCGGAACGCCCGCATACCCTCCTCCGTCCGACACCTAATTCTTGCGTGTTAGAATAATTAAATATTAAACCACGCATTCATCCAATAGTTTAAGCTTTTGGAACAGTTGGCAGTGGTCCTACAAAAATTTCACATTGCGACTTTTGCGCCATCGCAACGCTCATGTCTAGACCTTTTGAACGAGCCGAAAGGTGAAATCATGGACCGAGATTTCAATCCATAGAGGGGGGATCTAGGGTCGGATTTGTGGACCAAGCATCGTTTCTCGTTGACCCCAGCTTAGGGGCATGGAAAGTTTCGTTTGATTTTGAGAACTCTAGGACCTTTTCCTAGTTTCGGAAGATTTGACCGAAATATGACTGGCGACTGCTTTCTCATCCGACATCCTTGGATCTGGTTTTTGTTAACTAGGAATGTTTGCGATCCTGACTTTCAGGATGTGCAATCGAAGTCTGGAAATGCACAAACTTCCCTACACTGCAAACGAAAAAATGTCATTGTTCACAACCATTGGTCAAACCTAATAATTTTCCTAAGAATGGAGCAGAGCTGTCATCACTTCACCATACCTTTTCTTCCCAACTTCTTCTTCTTTCCCCGAAACTAAGGTCGTCTTCTCCGAGTTAATCATCTTCGCCACTGGTTCGTGAGTTAACCATGGGATTTCCATGAAAGCAATGGAGTGACTTCCTCGCTCAGATTCTGCTCTTCAGTCTAAGATGGACTCTTGTTGATGCTTGCGCCAGCCTTTCCACCGAGAGTTTTGTCACTCTCAATCTCGCAGTCCTCTCGATTCGAAGCGAGATCGCCGGTTCAAAGGTGGCAGACAAAGGATGCAACATGGAGGCTGATCGTAACCGTTAATCTAGGAGGGTGGACATAAGCTTGATATAAGCTAAATCATCACAAAATCTGCCTATAAAAATCTTCTATCTCTTTATTCATCTAGATATCTGTCTCATAATTGCATACGCCATTACTAAACTATCCTTGCATCTATTAAAGTTCAACTTGATGTGTTCCTTTAAAATTACCAAAGTTTCTAAATCGACCTATTTACCCCCAGGTTGCATTGCTAGACTCAATGGATTCAGTAAACAAAAAAATTTTGCATGTGGCACAGTTCATAAAGGCATAAACACAGTTCATTCCATTGCTTTCACTAAAACAATTCGGGAAGCAATTTGGCAATCAAATTTAAGCTTATCAATAATAAGGATAAGAAAAAGGGTAAATGACACAAATGATCCATGAACTTTAGTCTAAAGTGTAATGCGGTCCATGAACTTTGAATTTGTTCAATGTTATCCGTGAACTTTAGTTCACTATGCAATATGATCTCTGGACTTTTAATTGTTCAATATGATCCATGAACTTTTCGTACATGTTCAATTTAATCCTTAGATTGTATCAAATATTCAATACTGTCCCAGAGCTTGAATTAATGTAAGGAAATATTGAAATTTTCATATAGTCCAGGAATTAAATTGAACACATGTGTTGAAAGTTCAGGACCATATTAAACAAAATTAAAAATTCGATAACTGCATTGCACATTGGGTTAAATTTTAACGATCACATTGAACAAATTCAAAGTTGATAGACACATTGCACGTTTGTCAAAATGCAATGACCATTTGTGTCATCATTCCTAAGGAAAAATGGAAGTCGACGCTGATCCTTTTCCTCAAATGGCCGGCCTTCCATCGGCTGGATTTGAAGAAAACGGCCCAAGAACAACTTGTGCCAACGATATCGACAGTCGACACAGGATATCGAAGCAGGTACCTATATAAAGGTAGAGGGAAGGATGAAAGTGAAATGGCAACTTGGTAAAGGTACAAAGGTTAGTTACCATCCCACTTCTACGCACGAAGAAAGGCTGACCGGAAAGAAGTTCCTCAAGCAGTAGTATGAAGAGGGAAATCTAAGGTTAGAACTTTGGATCAAGATTAGTGGAAAGCACCATTACTATGGGGCGAATGATAATCATTTTCTTTCTATTTTTCTATTTTCCTATTCTTGGCAACAGGTTTGGAACAAAAATTGGTTTGTTAAAACAATTTCTTTTTTTTTGTAGAATAAATTTTTAGTCCAGAAATAGGTTTGGAGCAAAATGAGAAGTTTTCTATTTCTGAAATAGAAATAGAAATAAGAATTCGTCTCATCCTCACTCCCCCTCTCTCGCATGCGATCTCCCTCTCTTTTGCGTCCTTGTGGCCAATCGCAGTAACCGGCCTAAGCCCGGCGGACGATCAACGTAGAAATCTTAGGTTGTTCTCAAATGAAATTTCTGTTACGGGAATAGGAATTTTGTGTCGTTATCAAACTTGTTTTTCTTTAGAAATTTCTTCTAGGGAATAGAAATTTAAAAAATTCTAGTTTTGGCAAAAAAAAAATAAATTTATAACTCCAGAAACAATAGCAATATTCTCCTTACCAGGTGGAAACAGTAACAACATTCATTGGAAGGACGGGAAATAGACTCTTGAGTTTTTCACACGGGAGTTGGTGTGCGTCAGCCTGTCATGGGCGGCCCAACCCAATCTAGCAGTCTAGCAATAATAAACCTTTCCATTTATTTATGTCTCTTCAAAACCCGAAAACGAAAAGTATTTCTTTACTTTTCCGTCCAAGTCCATGGTGCCATCTAATCTAAAAACTCAGAGACAATAAATAAATAAAAATCTACGTGCCAATATGTTATATTGTGAGATTTCAGGTGTTTCGAGTCAAGAAGAGTCAAGTGGTCGCAGGCCGCAAGATTTAGATTGAAACGAGGAGCAAAGAAGGGCAGCCCGGCCTAGTTGCGCTCGCTGTCTTTTACAATGAGATCACTGGGTTCAACCTCGCTGGGTGCTGATGATTTAAGCGGAGGGTCGTGGGGTGGGATGCTGCGCTAGCCCTCCCAGAGGATTAGTCGAGGTGCGGATACCTACGGACGCTGGCCCAGACACCTTCGATACCAAAAGAAAAAAAAAAAAGAACAAAGTATATCCAATTAGAAATTTCTTAAACGCAGAGCACGTATCATTCTGCTAGATCATCTTTCTTATGCATCAGTTTGTCCGCTATCAACTTCTTTTTCATATCAAGCAATATCCCTAGCATGTGCCGGACTTCAGTTAGCTGTGGAAAAGCTCCCTAAGAATCATTCGAGAACCTAACTTTCGTGCCGACATTTCAATGTAGTTTCGTGGGACATTGCTTTTGAGTATGACCATGACATTTGAACTGCTGGTTGCAGCGGATCCACCGGGGGGCCAACATAAATAGTTTCATGTTTTGGACCACGCACGTGGACTTAGACTTTCGTCTTTTCTGGTTCATGAGATTAGCGAAGTACTTTATGGATTTAGGGTTTTACCTAACTAAAGTAAGCTTCCTCATCATTAAAAAATAAAATAAAATAAAATAGCCCACTACCGATTAAGGAACTTTGTTTTTCATCTTGTGGTGATACTCCACAATTGTCAAAGGGCACACACGCGGGCGTCAGGTGCGTTTCTGATTTTAGACGCTGATTTATTTTTTAAAAGATTAGAAATTGTGTAGTTTTCTTCCCCATTTTTTTTACAAAAAATGAATAATAATCGAAAATGAATGAATAAAAAAATATTTTCATCATCAATGAAAATGTTAGAAATTAGATACTCTACTGTCAATAATGAATACAAAATTTTTTAACTAATTATTTCAAGCTATAGAAGCAATCATTATCAGGAAATATTTCAAATCATCTATTTTCGTAAAACAAACGGAGCTATTTTTCCTTTCAGACATGGCAGTTCATGCATTTTTCATCAAATATATGCATTTTCCAACCTGATTAATCATTCGAAAACATTATATCGCTTATTTGATCAGCTAGCTCGTGTGAGTGGGGAGCTGGTGGTGGGAGTCGTTCATTTATCATACAATCTGTTTCAAGGAGGGCTTTCATGTATAAAACAATGTTTAAGTATGCTGTTACGGAGCAGCTTATGTGTGTAATTATGTTAGGGCGTAAGCGAGTTAAGCTACTCGTGAGCTACTCGGGTTTGATTAGTAGTTCAACTCATAAATTACTTGAACATAGCTCAGACTTTTCGTCGAATTTGAGTCAACCGAGATTACATCACATCAATGGAGGATTGTCTTGAAGCAAGACATTGGAAGCAAAACAAGTGTTTTTTATGAGGCTAGGAACAAAGGAGAGCGCAGAACTCTTGGCCTTGCGAGACGAGGGCTGCGGTTAGCCCCTTGTCTGGAAATTGATCCCTGAATTGTTCTAGCCAGTTAAGCTTTAGCAATTTTGACGTGATCCATGCTAGCATAGGCTTTTCAACCTGGTCAATCAATTTCATCCGGCAAGCCAAATGAACGGATTTTGTTTTTTAACAGTTTGGGAGAATGGTTTCCATCTATCCTGGCTTTCAACACACGATGTTTTTCGAGCTAAGTAGGCAAGTAAACATAACAGTATGAGTACTCAAATCTAATCGAGCTAGTGCATGAAAATACTTGTGACTGGAGTAACAGACGGGTCTAATTGGGCAATCGAGAAACTAGAATAGGAGTCGAGTTGAACTCGAGCCTATTAAAAGATGATCCGAGCCGAGCTCAAGCCAAATATATCAAGCTTATTCGAGCTCGAGAAGACTTCCCGTATCGGGGATTTAGATGCGGGATCGAGTTATACCCGAGTATTCAACTATGTCGAGTCGGCTGGACTCGATTATATCGCTGAAGTGATCTGGACTTCGGCTGAGCGACTCAAACTAATGGATTATTTTGAAGTACTGGACACTAGCGGAAAGCCCACCTAACTTTCAACAATACAAAAAAAAAAAGACCGAATTGGTCAATGGATGGGAATTTCTGGTTGACCCACGGTTATGCGCGTTGTGAAGTTTTCTTTCTTCTCTCTCGCTCTCTCATCCTTTCGGCCAATCTCATTGGTGTACAGTCAATTTGAAGAGTCTGCACTGACATCATGAAATGTTGGACTCCAACGCTCTCCCCACATACGAGAAGATAGGCCCAAGAATTTCTTGGCCTTGACTTTTCCGTGGAAAAACCTTTAGCAAGACAAAAGAAGATGTTCCTATCCCACTCGACCGTACAAGTCACATTCTATACGCTATATGCTGTTTACAGATTACAAAACTCTATTCCCTTTTCACGCATCCCTATCCCACTCTCCCAAAGATGGAGATTCGAATCCCCTAGTCCCCACCTCCCTCTTTCCAAATGAAAAGAGTAACCGTTGGGGCAATCTTTCAGTGCCTTATATTCAAATACCCACGTTAGAAGCAAATGCATTAAAAAGAATATTAGAGGACAATATTAAGTTTATTAAGATATGGGTGAATAAAATCACGCAAATGTGCGTCATATGAGTAATTGCCCTACTCGTTCAGATGGCAAATTCCCTGACAGTAATGAAAAAAAAAAAGGGTAAATACCATTGTGGTCACGTAAGTTTTAGTGGAACTCGTGATTATATCGCTGAATTGGGTTTTCAAGTACCAAACATCTCAATATCAGTTTCTGTGCAATTGATAGATTTTAACTAATTGTAATAGCACTGGATGTGGACAAGTGGACACTCTTGTACCAATTATAGGAAATTCAGTGGCTCGACTCTACTCTTACTTGTTGGGCATGCTTCATTATACCAAAATACGGTACAAATATAAAATTCAAATAGTATCTCGCACGGCTATTATAACCTACTTTCTCTCACCATACTGAAAGCAATACTGGCTCACGTAGAGATACTCTCTCGATTACTTTGTTTATCTCTCGTCAGAGAGTGATCGGTTCCCTAGTACCGGTCCACTTTCCGGTCAAGCCATATACAAATCTAGCCGTACTGTGGCCTAAGATGCCTTAAAGGTAAGGGTGATCAATTCTTGATTCGGTCCAGTTCCCCTCAAGAACTAAGAACCAAACCGGTGGTCCGATTCCCAATTTGCTGGAACCGAGAATCGGACATATGGTCTCGGAACCGGACCAGTGGTTCCGGTTCTCAATTTGCCGGAACTGAGAATTAGACTGACGATCCCGAGAATCGGACCGACAAATGGACTGGACTAGATAAAAAAAAAAAAATCCTTTGAGCCACTCAAACACCAATAGGGTCAACCAAAACTCAACTTGACCAGACCATCTTAGACAAAGAATCAAAGAAACTATCAATTAGTCTTTTACTGGCAACGATCCCTAGAAGTGGTAACCGTTCTTTCATTCCCAGCCACCAGCCATCAAATGCAGTGGCACAATAACACTTCTCTCCTCAATTCGAACAAGTTAGGGTTTCGTAAAATCGCATCACGACCCAACGAAGAGGAACCGCTAAACAAGGTTACTTTTAAAAAACTTTTAGAAAAGGCTACTTTTAAAATCGCGTAAAATCGTGTTGTGGCACCGCCCACAACTAAACAAGGTTACTTTTTAAAAACTTAAAAAAAAAAAACGGATCGGTCTAGGCCGGGCGATCTGATCCGATTCTATGTCCTAGGAATTAGGAAACGGACTGTTCGGTCATCGTTTCCAATTTTAGGAACCAAAAACTGAATCGACCCCTCTAGAATAGGAAATCGGATCATCAATCTTGGTCCGATCTGGGATTTCTCGATCCGGTTAGTCCAATTTGCACATCACTAATTAGAGGTAATGGAAACCGGCCTGACAGAGCATGCTAGAGAATGGAACAGGAACACCGTTAATTCCATCCCTCAACCGAACAAAATACACGAATCCCATCAAGTCAAATTCATTAAATGCGGAACCCAAGAAAATGTATTTAAAGAAGAAACGAAAGAAATCGTCTTCAAGTAAGATAATCTCAACTATTGATTATCTCGGATCACCAGCCCGAAGCAAGCTTTGATCGTCCACAACTTTTTTGCTACAAAACAGTGAGAAAGACAACCTTAAAAAGATGATGGCGGAAAAACCATCTACGGCGACGTTGAGCCACGAAACCCTGAAAAGACGACAACGAGCGCGGCAGTGCAGTTGGACAATGGTCGACGACATTCCAGCGAGACTATGTGGTGGTTGCCTGAGAGCGAACCGAAGGGTGAGAGATTGAGTCGTAACCCCGTGGCCGCGTGAGTGAAAAAAGGAAATTAGGGTTTTCACTTTTAGTTTTGGCAATTCCTATTTAGGTTTTTAAGTTTTGTAACATGAATATACATGTGTAGTGATCCAGAGAAGTTGGTTTGGATGGGGGTCCACATTTGAAAGTGGGAACCTAACTTATTTTTACCGGGTCCTGTAAGAATCGAACTAAACCGGCTGATTCAATCTGGTTCGAGTAGTTTTCGATTTGGACCGTTCATTTGCTCACTCTTTATCTCTCACGCTCAAAGAGGAGCAGCTCTCTCTGTGCCTACTTAGGCCACGTTGCCCATTTTTTCGTTACCTCTCTTTCTCTTGAAGCTCCCCTTGGTACCGAGTAAGTGACGTACCTCGTTTGTCATCTAAGAACATACACATATATAGTAAGTCCTTAGGGTTGTATTTGATCGTCAAGATAAAAATCAAGACAGGATATGTTTTGCTTTATCATATATTTGATAAATGTTCATGATAGGATAGAGGAGATATAAAGGGGATATAGTCTCTGGATAAAAGTATTCTAGGAGAGAGGATGGAATAGAGTTGGATAGGTTTTCTCAAGTGAGCAACACATGATCACCATCTCTTGTCTACACACAATCACCTCTCTGGCATGTCGGGCTACCTTTCCTGCAGCATCGACCGTCAAATGCGGCCTTGAGCTTGAACGCGTGTTCCGTGACATCCACAAAGTTCTCAATCCCATCCATCGATTCTCCACGCTTTAGTGCCTATCCCATTACTTCACCTGCGCGTCCATGGCTCTCCCAGTGAACTCTCAGAGCCAACAGTAGCCCTTCACCGCACTAAACAGTCCCTTGGCTGCATTTAAGTTCTCTTTTGCGGGTGCATACCCAGCAGAATTGGCGTTACTCAACCCATCACCCCCGATCTAGCCATCATCCTGTCAATAGGGAGGTTCGGCCTTCATCACTTGAGAGCAGAATCTCATGAGCACCAAGGCTTTAGTGAAAAGAAACTAAAGTAATCTTTTGATTCCCAACTCTATCATAGAGCCATCATCCTCCATCGAACAACACCGGTGTTCCTCGAGCACCACATCCAGATTTTAATATTAGGCAATTTTTGGCTCCCTCCATCGAGCAGCATTACCCATAGTGAGAGATGGCCGAGTTAGAGAAATAGAAGGAGTGGGCCACGAACGGAGGTGAGGCTGTTTGTGAGAGATGGCCGAAGATGGACACTTTAGGGAGTTCTTGACATGGCGGAGGGCTAATATGAAGGGTAGAGGCGCAGCCCAAAACTGCAGGAGAGTGCTTTTGCATATGCATCTCTCGTGTGCTTGATGTTAGCCATGTTTATCCGACTTTAAATTCATAATTCACCAAACAGTAAATACAATATGGCAAAATCCTGAAATTTATTATCCTATCATATCCTGACTAGAAATCCAAACGATCAAATGCAGTCTGAAAATATTTAATCATATTCCATCGCCATAGGTCTAGGAGCCAACTTCATGGAGAATAATCAGAGTTGGCGTTCTTATTTTTTGACTCCATTTGTCAACTTGTGCTCCTCCTTTGTCTATTTTTTTTTTTTGTCTTGGGCCAATCCAAGAAAGAGTTCAAATTCTCTTCTATCTCACCAAAAAAATAAAATAAAATTACGTAGCCAAACGAATTTCTACTTTAAAAGTTATCTTACCAAATAAATTTCTTCCGTTGAAGCACTTTTGCAATAAAAATTCTATTTCAAAAGTATTACGATGCACAATTTATGATAAAAGTACATTGAAATTTGAAGCATCCGAATTTAAGTTTGTTTGTTTGGAATATTTATTCCATTTATAAACTGACAAGAGACCCTTTAACATATCCGAATTTAGTCCTTAAAAGATCCACCAAGCCGTAACCTAAATTTTAACCGTCAGGATTCCTAAAATTATGTTATGCTGCTTCACTTGACCCAAGAGCACACATTTTTCTCGACATTCCCAGTCCGCCGACCATGGAGGACCAGGCGGTGGTTCTGTACTCTGCACCGGCCATCGGCCACCTCGTACCCATGGTGGAGCTGGGCAAGCTCCTCCTCGCCCACCGCCTTTCCCTCTCCATCCACGTCCTCCTCCCCAGCCAAGCCTACGAAGGCGGCTCCGTCTCACCCTACATCGCCGCCGTCTCCACCGCCCACCCTTCCATCAGCTTCCACCATCTGCCCCCCACCTCCCTCCCTCCCGACTACTCCACCACCTCCCCGCACCTCGAGACCCTCGCCCTCGAGCTCCTCTGCCTCAACAACCCCAACGTGCACCAAGCCCTCGTCTCCATCTCACAGACCCACCGCGTCCGAGCCCTCGTCATCGACTTCTTCTGCGCCAACGCCCTGTCGGTCGCGCGAGGCCTCGGCATCCCCTGCTACTACTTCTTCAGCTCGGCGGGGGGCGGCTTGGCCATGTTCCTTCACTTGCCCGTCCTCCACAAGACCACCACCAAGAATTTGAAAGACGTCGACACCGCCGTCCACTTCCCGGGAGTGCCGCCGTTCCTGCCCTCAGATATCGCTGAACTGGTGCTGGACCGTAGCGACCGAGCGTACGAGCTCTTGCTGGAGAGTGCGACGAACATGCAGATGGCATCCGGGATTATAGTCAACACCTTAGAGAAGCTGGAGGAGGAAGCCTTGAAGACCATCAAGGACGGCAAATGTGTGCCGGATGGGCGCACCCCTCCGATTTACTGCATCGGGCCGTTGGTCGCGAGTGGGGATGGCGGGAAAGTCGGGGGCGGCGACCCCCCCGAGTGTTTGACATGGTTGGACTCGCAGCCGGGAGGAAGCGTCGTGTTCTTGAGCTTCGGGAGCCTCGGGGTGTTCTCCGCCGAGCAGCTGAAGGAGATAGCGACCGGCCTAGAGAGGAGCAGCCATCGGTTCCTGTGGGTGGTCCGGAACCCGACCACCGGCAAGGGCCATAAGGCCATCCCCAAGGGGGACCCAGACCTGGACGCGCTGCTCCCGGAGGGCTTCCTGGAGCGGACCGCGGGGAGGGGCCTCGTCCTGAAGGGTTGGGCCCCGCAGGTAGCGGTGCTAAACCACAGCGCGGTGGGCGGGTTCGTCACGCACTGCGGGTGGAACTCGGTGCTCGAGGCCGTGTGCGCGGGGATGCCGATGATCGCGTGGCCGCTCTACGCGGAGCAGCGGCAGAACCGGGTGTTCATGGTGGAGGCGATGAGGGTGGCGCTGCCGATGGAGGAGGCGGAGGATGGGTCGGTGAGCGCGGCGGAGGTGGAGCGGCGAGTCCGGGGGCTGATGGAATCGGAGGGAGAGACCATCAGGGAGCGAATGCAGTACCTCAAGAAAGAAGCGAAAGGAGCACTGAGTCCCGGCGGGTCGGCTCAGGTCGCGTTGGCTGAGTTAGTCGAGTCATGGAACATTGCTTGAGCTTTGCCTTTTGGTTTTTTTTTTTTCTTCTTTTCCCCTTCCAAATGCAAGTCGTCAAAGACTGGATCCAATAAAATATCTTCGGAGCACACTTCCAGAAACCCTAGAAAAAAATACTAGTAAGTGAAAAATAATAGTGAGATGTGATCTTGGTTCTTGTGCATCTACCCCCATGGCTTTCTTTTAATGTATTTCTTAACTACGTCCCACGCGACATGTTCTGTTTTGGTTGATAGGATTCGGTTCGCAAATGAAACATGCACCCGGGGAATTAAAAAAACATTTGAGCATATTCTATTTACTAATCCGATATGTTAACAGGGACCGCAAATTACAATAATCTTGTCGCCACGCTATCACAATAATCCTCCACGCTTTTAGGCTCAGTCTTATTTCGTTACGTTTCCAATGTTATCAAATGACCTCGTGTGGACAAATTACGATACGTATATTTTCTTTGAACGAATGGCAAAGATCGAATGTTTTTATTTTGCCTGAACAAGAGATTTAATTAGCCATGATTAGTGTGACATATTGGAATTCGCTGGAATAAAATACGGGTCCAAACTTAGCCTAACATCAGAAAATCGTGAATTTGATGCTAGGTGATGTACTTCAACGAAAAACTTGCAAGACGTATTGTTTTTTTTTTTTAATCAAGCGTTCTGCCCCCCCCCCCTCCCCTCTCCGGGGTCACGTCGGCAGTGCTCCGGTGAAGTTCCGATGGGGGTCGTACCGTGTTGCATTCTTGCTGTAATATATGCGAGCTTCCCATGGACGCCAAAGTTACACAACTTGATGCTCTTTAGAGGGAGGTACGAGTGCTTGACATAGGCAATCCTAGGAACCGAAACTTTGGAATTTGATGCAGTGCATGGCTCGTCTGGTCCGGTCCGTCTCGTCGACGGATTGTGACGCCATTTTTCACCATTGAAACCAGCAGGGAGCACACTAGGTCCCGCAAATTTTCGTAACTTGAAAAAAATATGAGTTTTCTGCCAATTTCTAGATATTAAGAAAGTCCGGAAAATCCAGGAGATCATGCTGTGGATCTGTAACAAATGATTGTCAATGGTGAATATCGAAAATTTGGGTAGTAGAAATTTTTTCTGATCGAAACCTTTGAAGGGTCTGGTGCTATTTTCAAAGCACTTGCCAAATTAGATTATACGTCTGTTCAGTAGATGCAAGTATCTTTCCAGCCTTAGATGTGTTTTGGCCCATTAGGCTTTTCTTAAGTCGGAGGGCTGACGGGGGACGGGGGGGCAAGACCATCAGGGAGCGAACTGCAGCATCTCAAGAAAGAAGCGAAAGCAGCACTGAGTCCCGGTGGGTCGGCTCAGGTCAACACGCATCCGTGCACATCCGGCCAATCACCTATCCTCTCCTGACCCTCTCTCTCCTCCGTTTCTCCCGTCTCTCTCCTCTATCTATCATGAGAGGACAGGTGTCCTCTTGTGATTGACCGAGACGAACGAACACGTATTGGCCACAGCCTACCCAGTATTTTCTCCAATCCGAACGTTTTCGGGATGCTCCTAATAACCAATGAATGGCAAGTGAACAACAAGTAGTCAAAGTCTAAGCTGCAATAGATCCGAGAAAATAACTTTGGAGTGCATTTCTGGAAATCCTAGAAAAAAAAAATACTAGTAAGTAGAGAGATAATAACGGGATGTAATCTTCTGCATCTACCCCAATAAATATATATATATATATATATATATATATATATATTTATGTAATCCGTAACTACGTTTTCATGCGAGATGCCCTGTTTGGCTGGTAGGATTTGGTTCGCGAATGAAACACACACCGGATTTCTTAAAAAAAAAAAAAACCATTCGACCATGTTCTAGTACTAATCCGATGTGTTGATAGAGACAGTGATTGCAATAATCTTGTCACTATACTTATCGCGATGATTTTCAACACTTGTCATTATATGACTTATTACATGTTGACCTTTAATTTTATTGAAAATGCTTAAAATTGATCCCGTACATGTTAGGATGTTAGACTCGTGTGTCGCTACCATATTTGGAATGATGACCATGTATCAATCGCGTGTCGAAAAGTGATGGACACGATACAAAGGCCCCCAGAGAGTGTTGGTGCTTCCTAGGATGTTTTGTGTTGCCAAAGCAATAGATTTAATTTTCCATGATTAGTGTGACTACTGCAATTGGCTGGAATAAACTACGCATCCAAACTTAGCCTACATCAGAAAATCGTGCACTTGATGGTAGGTGATGTACTTCAACCAAAAAAGTTCCAAGACTTATTGTTTTTGTTTCTATCAAGCTTTCTGCTAACACCCAACCAACCCCCCCCCCCCTCCTGCCCTCGCGGCAGTGCTCCGGCGAAGTTCCGACGACACCTTTGGCATGACCAGGCACTCCGAATCACCATGAATCCCTGGGGATTAGAGGGCGGGTAAAGCATCGTTCGAAAGATACGGATTTGCAAAGTCGGAGTTGTGGACCGGTGCGTAGTCATACTTTTCACCAAGATATGAATTTCTCTAGGAAGATATGGGGGTCGTAGAGCGTTGCATTCTTGCTGTAACACATGCGAGC
>JAGVVM010010860.1:0-10571 GCA_019149425.1 Psidium friedrichsthalianum
AATCAAACATGGACCATTGAGGATTTGCCACCAGGGAAACGCCCAATTGATTGTAGATGGGTGTATAAAATCAAGCGACGAGCTGATGGGAGTATCGAGAGGTATAAGGCACGCCTCGTCGCAAAAGGATTCACACAAGTAGAGGGGTTGATTTTCATGAGACGTTCGCACCGGTGGCCAAACTTGTCACTGTGAGATGTCTGTTGTTGACAGTTGCGGTAGCTAAGAGATGGGATATTCACCAGATGGACGTTAGTAACGCATTCCTGCACGGAGATCTGGATGAAGAAGTTTACATGAAACTTCCACCTGGGACATCATTCTCGCGACCGGGGCTCGTTTGTCGACTTAGGAAGTCACTGTATGGACTACGACAGGCTTCCCGCAATTGGTATTCAAAATTTGCTGCGGCCTTACAGCGTTATGGTTTTTGCCAATCGAACGCTGATCATTCTTATTTACCTTTGCCCGAGGTAATGTTTTTATTGCCGTGTTGGTCTATGTTGATGACCTTCTGGTGGTAGGTAATAATGCGGGTCAGTGCAGGATGTTCAAACGCTATCTCGGTACATGCTTTCGTATTAAGACTTAGGTCAGCTTCGGTATTTCTTGGGTATCGAGGTGACCAGGATGAATTCAGGGTTATTCTTGAATCAGCGGAAGTATGTGCTAGATATTCTCTCTGAGTGTGGTATGCTTGGATCCAAGCCTTCGTTGTTCCCCATAGAGCAACATCATCGTTTGACAGCTGACTCAGGAGCTGCACTTGAGGATCCGAGTCGGTACAGGCGCCTAGTTGGCCGTCTTATTTACCTGACAATTACCCGACCGGAATTGAGTTATTCAGTACATGTCCTATCACAATTTATGCAGGACCCACGTCAGGACCACTGGGACGCTGCGATGCGGGTATTACGATATCTCAAGCAGTCTCCAGGACAAGGGATATTTTTGCGACCGAGCTCCCTAATTCTCGAAGCATATTGTGATTCTGACTGGGCAAGCTGTCCCATGACCCGTCGCTCAGTGTCTGGATTTTTCATTACGTTGGGAGGATGCCCAATATCCTGGAAGACGAAGAAGCAGACAACAGTTTCCCGATCTTCCGCAGAAGCAGAATATAGAGCTATGGCTACCACAGTCAGTGAAATTCTATGGTTGCGGAGTTTACTCAGTTCTCTTGGAGTCCATTTCAAGCAGTCTACCCGACTGTATTGCGACAATCAAGCAGCGTTACAAATTGCGGCAACCCTGTGTTTCACGAGCGTACTAAACACATTGAGATTGATTGTCATTTCATTCGTGAACACATTCGGTCTCAAGTCATTGTTACTTCATATGTTCCCACCAGACTACAGCTCGCAGACATTTTCACGAAGGCATTGGGACGAGATCGCTTTCAGTTTCTCCTTAGCAGTTGGGCATTCAAGACCCTCATGCTCCAACTTGAGGGGGAGTATTACGGGATAATATTCTTGCATTATCTATAGGATATTATTCCTTTTGTGTCATATGTAATTTTAGCTAGTCAATGTTATTTTTAGCTAGTTAGAATAACGTTTTTCTTCTTTCTTTTTTTATAGCTTCTGATATTGTATTTGTTTCGTCTACACGAATAAAAATATGAAGCTTCTGATTTCCAATCTTTTCATGTTGAGTTATCAATGGCCCCGCGTTCTTTCCTCCACACAACAGCTTCGCCGTGATATAAACCAGCTAAGGAAGTGGCTGGTTGTTGCTCAAAACCGTTGGAGATTGCTGGATTCGAGCTCAAGAATCATCGCCTGAGAAGTCCTGCTGATGAAGGAATCCAAGGTGATGGTTTTTACTCCGAAGAGCAAAAACAAACGCTCCTTTTGTCCTGGTGCTTAGGATTTCTTTCTCGCCGTATGTTATGAGCTTTTCCCAATTCTGAATTGCCTGGAATAATTGGCGGTTAAAAAGCAAGGATAAAAGCAATCCACTTTTGACTTTTCCACCTTTTCTTCTTTGTATATGCAGAACGTGCCCGGAGTATGACTTCGGACGAGTTGCTCCTGTGACGTGGGTGGGTAAATCTTTGCCGGGTGCGCAGGGTCGCCAACCTATACAAGGGCTGATTGAAGATAAGGTCACTGGCTCCACGTCTCCCTACTTTGAGTAAGGGGTATTTACCTTTTAATATAATTTCCTTTTTGTTTATACCATTGACATTGATAGTTGTAAACAGATAGATAGCGTGCATTGATCGATAGCAATAGTAGTGAGGGCCCCTCCAGCTTGAATTCGTGTGCTTTGTTGTTGCCTTCCTTCAATCGGTGACCTTCGACTTCATGGAAATTTCCTCCAGAGTCTCCTTTTTCGTCTTGTGGTGCCCTCCCAAGAAAGTTTTCTTCGGCCTCTCTCTCAGCCGTGTTTTTCTCTCAACAATTTTTCTTGAGAATGAAGTGATTCCATCGTCTCCCTTTTGTCCTGGAGCAGGGACGAAAACCACCGAGAGGGACGCCTCTCTCTCTCTCTCTCTCCCCAATGTGCCGTGTACTTCAATTGACCACCCTCTTCCCCTCGAAACCTTAAGCACCTATTTATTGAGCAAGTTCATGAATATCCCATTTTGTGAATTTGGCCAAATTTTGTGTGCATGTCAGATTATCTTTAACAGTCGATAGAGGGCAGAAATGAAGATTACTTTTTAACATGTGAGTAAGGGGGTGCTAAAAAACAATCAACAACCCTCTCCATCCACAAATGGAAAAACATGAATTCCAGTGAATTCCCTAAATGGGAGCCTTTCTAACATTATATAAAGAGAGACGTGAATTCCAGTGGATTCCTTGGGACACGCATGACCAAAGAGTAAGAAGCTCTGCAGTTACTCGTTTAAATCCTCTCTTGCAACTCGAGATTATGGACATCAAACCGATCGTCTTACATTCGACATTTTGTCGATTTTGTCAAGCTACATAATGTTTCTTACCAGTAAAAAAGAGAGACGTTATAGATGATGTGCTTTTCCTTAAAAAATTTCATGACAGCACAAGAGAATTAAAAAAAAAACGAATAAATTAAATGATAAAAATGGCAGCAAAAGTGTCGCCAAGCTTTCCCCGCTCATATAATCGGCAATTTAATGTCTCCATTACATTTTTTGGGCAACTCCTTCAGGCAAGGATAACCTTAGAAAGAATAATTTGGTATACCCCGCAGACTCTCAACTATGCATCTAACATACACCTTAACTTCGATTCGACTGAACGAGGCAAATTGCGTTCTTGATTTACCTCGAGCTCGAAAAATTCCAGAACCTGTTTCCTGAGATGATATCACCTAAAAAAAGCAGATGTTAAACAGAGCAGCTCAATGAAGACGTACGTTGATTTTGGCATGTTGGGGACTGCATATGTCATAGGAGCCATCTGCTCTTGCATTGCGAGTGGGATCGATGGTCTCCAAGTTGTACCGTTGGGGCTGTCTACGAGAGCAATCCCTACAGCGGCCAAATCTTTCCTTATCACGTCTGATTTCTCCTACTCTTTAGCATTCCTTGCGCAGTTCTCTCTCTGATTTTTTGCAGGACCTCGTCTTCTGTTAATTTGCGAGCTTTTTCGTTCAGCTGTTGCAAATCCTGCAAGGAGAAATAGACCGTTGCTTACTACAACTCAAGAATGGCAACACAACTTCCCAATGAGCAAACATCTGAAGCAAAGGCCATGAATTTCGACCTCGACATTAAATACGAAGGAATTGCCAATAAATGAGACGAAATTTTCATACATTATTCAGTTGTCATTCTTCGGGATACTTGTAGAAGTGGTATTATGCAGCAAAACGAATTGCAATCCTTTTTAAATATTTATGACATGAATGGGAGAAAGCAGGTTTTGCATGCTACATAACATAATGAATACCATTTCTATGTAAAAGTGGGCGTTCATACCTCTAACTAACTGCCTGGCGTAGTCCTAAAACAGTCAAAACGTTATTGATTTCTTTTTCTAAAGCGGCCTGTGATTCCATTCGCAGTTGTTGCTTCCTCCCCTGCATGGCATCATCAAAACTATACCATATAAGCCAAAGAAATAGTAGCACTCATACATAAAAAAAAAAAGAGGAAAAGCAAGCAGATTACCATATCCATCTACTATATCTATCGCGATTTCATTATTGAGACACATCAGCAAAGTCGCCACATAGCTAAGATGTTCGTTCGAGATGATTACCAAAACAATCAAATCAGAAAGCAAAGCTTCATTGAATAGGACCGTGTTAGGTCAAACATCAGACACAAGATTGTCTCGACAGCAATGGATTGCCCATTCATAAACCCTGGTTTCCTGACCTTATGGTATGCAGCAAATCATTGATGTTCTTCAGTGGGTCAGAAAGTGCTGTGAGATAACAGGATGTGAAGATCATCAGACATCAAGGCCATAAGATTCATTCTTTGACTTGGCAATGCCATCCAGTGCGTCAGGCGGGATGTTATCTTGCTGTAGAGCATGCTGACTAACAACGTTTTCAGAGTCGATTGTGTCAAAAATGCAATTCAGTTCAGTTTTTAAAGTTGTGACAGCATTGCGATAAATATACTTATACTTGACTTTTCCATGTGCCAAGGAAAATTAAGAACTAATTCTAATTCATGTGAATATAAATGCCAACATAAGCAGAGAAATCCATGCACTTTGAGACTAGTGCTCCAATCTTGCTGCAAAAGAGAAACTGCAGGGCCACGCTATTCTAGTCTCTGCGGTTATCATATGAACATACTAAGGACCTATGTTGGATATTAATATGATTATAATGTTCACATGTATTTCTAATGCATGTTAAAAGTTGGAGAATGGAAATGCACGTCTCCATTTTGAGTGCAGATTGCCCTACCTGTTTAGCTTGCATTCCACATTTCTACAGAGGTGGTTGTTTTGTTTCATCCCTTCCTAATTTTCTGCTTTTCTCTGCCCTGCTTCATACCTTTCTGCAACGTGAATTACCAGTTGGACTTTTCAATTTGACATGTTTGAAGAAAGAATCTTCCTGAAGCATGGTCTCTCTGGGCTAGACAATGCTGTAGAGAGAGAGAGAGAGAGAGATTCTAACACTTAGAAGCAGATGGTATAACTCGATCAGCTATAAAAGAGAGTTAAGCAAAATCAAATCTAACTTCAAATGCTAAACCCATGACATACGGATGAAAAATCACTCAGCAGCAACTACAACCATCACGGATCAGAAAACAATCATCTAAGAGGACCTAAATTCTTCACCTGACGAATCGTGAAGAAGTTCCCAAGGGATTTGGACATCTTCTCCGAATCCACAGTAACAAAACCATTGTGTATCCAGTAGCTTATATTGCTGTCTACATGCCGCGCAGCTCTGAGCAATTTCATTCTCATGGTGTGGAAAGACAAGATCCATTCCTCCACCATGAATGTCAACCCAAATAGGCGGCACTCTTTATGCCATCCAGGTCTTCCAGGACCCCAAGGACTTTCCAGAAGGGCTCACCCTCCTTTGCAGACTGCAATATAATTAACAACGTTACTCAGTAACTCTATTCCTTGTTAAATTAGCACCTGACAAATAAACTTCAAAATTTATCTGCTGGGTGATGATCTTTCCAGGACACAAGCTCTGCTTTCTCACAACTCATCTCCAAGAATAGCAGAACCTATAATAAGATATTATCAGGATATCTGTCATTACTAGCTCCATATAATGCTACTCTGGAACAAGATTTGAGTGATCAGCAGGATGAAGCATTATTTAAAAAAATTCCTGATCTGATAAAGCAAGCCCTTAGCAAGTTCTCCCGCAGTCATTGGCAGAAGTAAACTGAATCTAATAAGGAGACAGCAGTCTGATGGAAAATTAATGTGGAATAGACAATCTTATTTTTGTCCATATTCAGGAAACTGGTCGACAGAGAATTACAGATCTCCATCAATTCGGCATAGCTGAACATCTTGTGCCATGAATGAAATCTGTAAACAAGACATTGGAAATGCCAAGGAATCCTGAACTCACTCTCTCAGATTTTACTGACAAAAGTATTATGTTTCTTTCATTTTGCAGAAACTTCTAAGTGTCCCTCTGAAGTTCATGACACAAATTTATTTCTAGACAGAGGATGATATACATTAACAAACTGATGGAGACAGTATATTCGACAAATATGATTTGGTGGACATGTTTCTAAAATATATGTACAACTAAAAACAACTGAAAACTTATTCCTTCTTCACTCTTGAGAACATTTCAAGGAGAAACTTAAAAGAAAGTGCAAGACATGGCCACAGTTGTCCCTATGCGGACTGGAAACCATCCATTGAAGTAGCATGGATGGGGCTAGAGCTCAGCCCTGCTAAACAAGGTCATATCAATGGGCACAAGCCTTTTTCTCAATTAATTATTGATGGTCACTTCGTGAATGTTGGTTTTCTAAATCATAAGGTGCAGACTGCATTCGTGCTAGTAGTTGCATTCAGTTAATCCTTAATCAATAAAAGAGGCAAGTGACATTGATTTGGAGCAATTTAGATACCAAAAGATTTCTCCTCCTCTTCCATATCTTTCCATTAAGATTTAGGAGGCTACAGCCAATTCATGGAAACAAATATCGAACATAAAGATTCCGCCAAGATGGTCCCCTTTTTTGCAGTTGTGTGGAGGGACAGCTGGATTAAGAAGTATCCTTTTGAATGAGATCAGAGAAAGAGAACATTGGTAGAAGATTGCTCTGTGTATTCGGGCACGTGCGAAGGCAGCAAAAACAGCATATCATCTCTTGTTGCCTTATGAATGTGCATTCGTCATTTGTAAGTTGAAACTCAATCCTCAGATATAAAGAAGTTCATCGCATGATGCTAAAACCACTGAAGAATCTGATTTGTTGCTGCCATATTGGTGCCACTTCTCAGTTTAAAAGATAGACTAAGATGATGGTTCCATATTACCTCAAATATGGAATGATTTACTAAGAAAAAGCAAGATAATGTGAAAATTAGACTAACTTACTAGAGTAGAGGAGGATGAGGAGGAGGGGGAGAGGGTGGTTTAAAACTATTCTCAGCAATCCACCAATGCTAGTGGCATTGTGGTTGGAAAGAAGATCTGTCTCTAATAATTTCAATCAATGTAGGTCTCTTGAATAATTGCTCACGGATTGATTTCTTACTTACCCAAGATTTTCAGGGCAATATAGACTGTTTCCACTGATTTACGGGTAATATAGTTTCACTGTAAAACGCAGATCTCGTCTTCTAGGGATAGAAATATCTACTACCATCTCCCAGTTCTTTGCCATCCAACTGGATCGAGGATTTATCGAATTGTTACTTCAAGTGTCTGTATTGGTTTCTTTGACTGAATGACATATGGAGTTCGACAAAGCTCAACAAGTGATACTGCTAGCAACTCCACTCACTAAACAAAGCCTGAACAAGTGATACAAACTCTACTCACTAAACAGCACTAACATACTAAAATATAGTAAAGTTAGATGCACACGACGCCGACCAGAAAAAGGCCTATAGAAACATGCCACGATTGTTACCTTCCTCGATGAAATGGGTAGACGGCTTGTGGAATTTATTCTGCCGATGCTTCTGGCTCTTGTCAAGCTAGTCGTGGAGCAGATGAAACTCGTCCACAAGGAATGAACATGAATGCTTGCGGATTGATGGTACGCCATGTGATCGTAGCAACGACACTCGGCAACTACGGCATTGAAAGCGAACCCTCGAATTGCTCGCATGACCTGAAATGCCGAAAACCTAGGAGCTTCAAATCGCCAGCGATTATCATGCTTCAACGGACCAAAGACCCTCGCCACTTGTCCAAATTCCGACAAAAGTCGTCACATAACTTCAACTATCCACTGTAATTCTTAGAAACGGGACTCTCCTGTGGGTGCGCAGTGAATTCAGGAGTACTTTGGCATTTCCTAATGTCTTGTTTACCAATTTCATTCATGGCACAACATGTTCAGCCATTTAGGCCACGCATGCCAACACCTCTCTTCAGAAATCTAACTTCTAGTGAAGAGTTGATTTTCCTACTTTTGTTTTCAAGTGAAAGTTAATTTTTCTACTTCTACTCCATAAGTAAATTTTTTTCAGAGAAATGCGTTGATAAGAAGACAAAATTCTACTTTGATAATGTTTGAAAATTTTCTATTTCTAAAACATTATTGATACAAAATATTATACAAAAAATTATTGATCCTAATCTAAAATACATATTATTCAAGAAAAGTGAGATGCAAAAACTGATGAATTTACTTATAATTTTTCATTTAATTATTTATGTAAATGGGGACCATTTTTGGCAAAAAAATGAATATGATAGGTGAGCTCATATATCCACGCTAAGAGTATGGGTAGTTCCGGTGCTGCCTAGAAGAGTCAAAAGGGTGGGCCGGGTTGGGTTGAATATGGTTCGCCAATATTGACCCATTTAACTTATTTTGATCCATTTTTATGCATTACAAATTTAACAATCCATACCCGACATAACCATACCCGACACACCTGTATTACTTAAATATTTTTATATTTAACCAAATCATAGAATATTTGTTGCTTATAATTTATTAAGAATAATTATATTGCTAAAACAATCTCATGCAATTGAAATTATTTTTTTTAAAAAATTAATTTTTAGAAAATAATTTTTTCATTAGTAAAAAATATTTTTGTTTTTTACTTTGACGATCAGAGACCGCAACCCAGTGGTTGTGGTAGGTAGTGGTCTACGGTGGCGACGGGTGGCCACAATGGTGGCGACGGTTGGCGGTGGATGGCGATGGGGGGCGACGATGGTTAGCAATTGGCAATTGATGGTGGCGTGTAGTGGTGTTGGCAATATTCAGCGGTGGGCAGTGGCAATAGTCGACGCCGTGGGCAGAAGTATTTAACGATTGACAGTGGTGGGTGGCGACAACACAAGAGTGGTTGAGAGTGAGTATAGAGAGCAATTCGCAGTGGAGAGAGAGACGCTGAGAATAAAAAGAAATCGAAGTAAGAGAGTTAAGGCAAATTGAAAGATATTGATACCGAGAGATTTTTATTTTTAAGTGAGAAGTAATTTTTTTGTTTTTACTTTTGAAAGTGGGCCGAAAACAATTTTAAAGCAAAAAATTATTTTAGAAGTAGAAAAATGAAATTGCATAATCAAATGAATTTTTGTTTCAAAGTTATATTATCGAATGGATTTCTGCTTTAAAAGTACTTATGAAGCAGATATTCTACTTTAGAAATATTATCATGCGCACTCTTAGCTGCTCTTTTCATCCAAAATTGACTGAAAATGACTGTTTTGATAAATAAATTTAAATAAATTAGCCAAATTAAAAGGATTGTAACAAGTTTGATAACTACGAAGTAGGTTCAAATTTGTTTTGGTGCGTTTCCCATTTTTGACGGTCGGATAAAATCGAGCGGTCCGGTCCGGTCCGGTCTTTGGTTTGGTCCTTTGACTACCCGATCCGATTCATTCGCTAATTCAGCTCGATATCAGATGGATTTGGCTGGGATCGTTTCAGTCTCGTCTCGGCCCGTCGGCCATGTGGATAACACCGCACAAGTAGAGAAGTAGGGCATGAAACCGCGATTGCCGCTCCAATGGGTTCGCTCCTCAAGCTCTGCAAGCCCTTCTTCTTGACCCGCTTCTCTTCACTCCCCAACTCTACGGCGACCACCCATCTGAGGACCCACCATTGCCGCGCGCTCGTCAAGCTCAAGAAGCGGCACGGCACCTTCCGCTCCAGTTCTCTGAGCTCGTCTCGGCCGTTGGCGAGCCGCGAGGTCTCGGGCGAGCACGGCGGGGATGGGGCCGATGGCCCGGCTCTGGCGGCGGAGCTCTGGCTGTTCAACACGATGAGCAGGAAGAAGGAGGCGTTCAGGCCCAAGGTTGTGCAAAGTGGGGAAGTACGTGTGCGGGGTCACTGCTTATGATCTCAGCCACATCGGGCATGCTCGAGTTTTATGTCACCTTCGATGTGTTGTACAGGTTCTTTTCTCTTTCTCTGAAAATTAATGCTGTCCTTATATATGAGGGTTAGTTTTTGGGGGGTTGGTATGAATATTTGTGAGTTAAACTTGAGATTCTTAATGTAATTTCATCGAATTTGGGGGTAATATTTGTGGGGGAGGTGGAAAGTTTTGAACTTTGATAAATATTGTGGAGAATTGGTGAATGCAATTGAATTGGACCCTTGGCCTATGACTATGTTAATAAGGGAGAAAAAGTGGGATGAAAGTTCCTGATTTTTGGTTTTGAATTTTTTTATTGGATTTGTTCATTCTCTCTCTTCCTCCAGGCTAGTGAAGGCATCGCCACATTTTCAATAGAATATTTTCCGTGTGGAACTCGACTTGAATTGCTGATCAGAATTTTGTATTGGGTGTTTTTATTGGAAATTAGGCAGATACCTTAAGAATTTGGAGCACGAAGTTTGCTACGTCCTTAATTTCACTGATTTTGATGACAAGGTAAGTTGGATGTATGGTTTGCGTTATTTCTGTTGAAGGCATCACTTATTGCACATATGAAGCTTGAGAGGTAGTTTGGGAGGCCCGGAGGGGGGG
>JAGVVM010010861.1:0-15375 GCA_019149425.1 Psidium friedrichsthalianum
TTTCGGCGGTTTGCAATTGAGATGGAAGGCGAAATTGAGCATCCCCTCTCTCGCTGCCCGCCGTTTTCAGATCAATCCTCAATGGTGCTCCCACAAGATTTGCCACTTTTCTCAAACATTTAAGCAGTTGATGGCTGAAACTTGGGAACCCATTTCCGAATTGATAGAAATCAACCGTCGACAAGCTAAGGTCCATACTCAAGCCCGTCCTTCCCAAACATTAAACGTAAGAAGTTTGGCACCTCTTGAGGTCTCTCTCCCTCCCCTTATCACCCTCCTTTCCTTCCCTCTACCTCTCTGTCTCCCCCATCTTCAAGATTTTCGCTTTTTCAGTTGTTTTCTCCCATTCTGTTTTGGAATTTCTGTGTGTGAATAAATTTCTTTCTGCAGTTGATCTTAACTGAACGTATAGACCAGTTCGGCCATTTGTCTATTTGATAGCCATAGAGGAAGAGGACGATATTTGTGAAGGGGCTCCACAATCTCTCCGATATTAGGCCGGTCTCTTATCCCGATTTAGATTAGGTTTAGATCCGGGGTTTTACTCTCACGAACAAGATCTAGAATCTAGCAGTCCCTTACAAGTATTTGATATGTTGTTTCAACACGTTAATATTGTTGTTATAGTTCGACGATGGTAATGAGGACGCCAAACCAAGATGCAAACCGCAAACCGTTGCAAATGGCGTGGGAGATCTTGGCATGTGCATATCACCGAATTTGATGATTGGCTGCCGAACATTCACGGTGATAGATCTATTCTCAAGGATAAGAGATGTGTTATTAGCTGCAGAGTGTGCTTTTTTATATGTTTTCTGGTATTTGTTTTGTTCTGCAATTATTTGGATTTGCTAGACTTGAAATCTTTTTATGTGTCTATCAAGTATTATTCTGCTTAATGAATAGAAATTTTCTATCGACAAAGACAAAAAAAAAAAAAAAAAAAACAAAAGATGTCAAGTTTTGTCAAGGTCAGAAGTTCTTCCATCTCTAGGGATCAAGTCAGGCAGAGCCTCCATGCATCGTGTCCATCATCATCAAGGCCCAAAAAGAACAAAACCCAATCATGTTGAAGAGAGTTTCAGCAGAAGCACATTGGCTGTGGGCTAAGAGAGTTGAGAAAAAGGGTGGGCTTGGAACACTACAAGGTATGTACACTGCGCAGTTTGAAATCTACACACTAAACGACAAATTAAAAAAGAATGACCCAAATTTACCGTTTCCTATACCACCTCCGATCAAAACTTACATAAATATGTAAACCTAATTTGCATTGTATATAACCAAATTTCACATTTGGTGACCACAATTTATATAGCAAAATTACCCGTGTGTCATCTCATTAGAGAAAAACGTACAGAGGATAATATGAATAATGAAAATTCGATATCACCAAGGAGCAATCTAACAAATCTCTTATTCTTATTCTTTGCTGAAAATTGTCTACTTTTTGTTTTGTTCTATCTTATCTCTGCTCTTTGCAAAGGGCGAGAGTCGAACTCCACACCTATGATGCTAGTGTCTGCACTCCCCCCTCCAATTGCTCTATCAGTGGGGCTGCATACCTATTGGTGTCCACTTCTTTACTGAATCAAGAACTTGAACTAGTTTTAGTTTAGAAAGCTCACAGAAAAATAAAGAGTCTTCACATCATGCTTGAACAAATTTGATTTCTATACATTTTAAATAAAATATATTGCCTCAGCACGTGCAATGCACATTACAGTTTACTAGTCATTTATAAATGTAACATTGCAAGTTTCATAATTTTGACAAATCTTATGACAAAGTACTTTTATTTTTGGGTATAAAGATAATATCCTATTTAATTGTTTGATACAGAAGATGTCACCAATTAAAAAGTTTAATTTCTCGAAACTCAGAACTAGCGCGTGTTTGGTTCATGAGAATTCTCAAAATCCTTGATCACATGTCCAATGAAAACAGGGTCTGCAACTAGAAATTTATTTTTGCGTGTCTTGGAAACGTTTCCAAATTAAAACATGGGTTCCGATTATCTTGAGATTGGCCAAGGAATTGAAAACAACTCAAAACTATTTCCTGACATCCTCAATTCGACCAATAAAATTATTTTTTTTATCGAGCCATTAAATCTTTCTTCATTTAGTAGTGGGACGTGTGGAAGTGGGACGCGTGGAAGTTCGAAAGAGTACCGCTAAAGTTCAACTATTCTATTGCTAACCAAATAACCAAATTGACTGAATATATTCTAATTGGGACTGTGGATAATCAATTCATTGAAAAAAGTGAAAGTTTAGGCTCCACTTGTTTCGCAAAAAATGAATGATTTGAAAAACATAATTAATGCTTGTATCGCTTGGAATAATTAGTAAATAAAAAATAACTTCATTATCGGTAACATCTTATTCTTGAACAATTTCATAAACTGTGAATTTTTTTCATTCATTCATCTTTATAAGCAACATGAGTAATCACTTTCAAGAAAAAAAAATTAAATAATTTATTTTCTGCAAAAAAAAAAAAGAACAGAGCATAAAGCTCGATGTATTCTTATTTCATTTCTTGGTCTGGTACTTATTTACCAAATGGATCATCATAATCAATCATTCCAATCTAAATGGAGGATACATTCTCTAGGGAATATACAATTAATATTGATTATAAAGTATAACCATTATATTTGTAAAATTTTGTGAAATTACTCACAACTGTTCTAAAAACTTAAGCCGTTAGTTAATCATGTATACTTAAGCTCCATTTGTTTCACAAAAAATTAAAGGTTTGGAAAATATTTTTCTAAAAATGATCGCTTGTATCACTTGAGATAATTATTTAATGGAAAATATTTTCAGTATTGACAACAATATATGTCTTATCAATCTCGTGGATGATGAAAATATTTTTCATTTATTCATTTTTATAAGCGATATAAGAAATGAGGTTTAGAAAAATAGTTTTTAAATTATTCATTTTTTGTTAAACAAATGGAGGCTTTCATGGAAAAAGGATTATTTGAAAATATTTTCTTAAAAATAATTGCTTGTGTCACTTAAATAATTCACTAATGAAAAATGTTTCATTATGTAAAATAATTTATATAATGACATTTTTGTGGACAATGAATTTTTTTCATTCATTTTTTTTGTAAGCGGTATAAACGATTATTTCTAAAAAGATGCTTTTCAAATTATTCATTTTTTGAAGGAAAAAAAAAGATGCATCCTAAATTTATTAATATTCCCCCTCACGCATAAGCCAGATTTTAGCCTAGTACTACGCATGGCAATTTGAACTCAGGATCTTCTATCCTAATATAATGTAAAATTTTATGGGACCACTACCAAATATTCTAAAATTTTAAGTTATTAGATGAAGACATGATTTAATATTTAGATGCTAGAACAATAACAATGCATTAGATGTGCATTGGCTCTGTGGTTTCTATTAGAATATTTAAATATTAAGTTATGCATTCATCTAACAATTTAAATTTTTTAGCATAGTTTGCGGTGGTCTCACAAAACGTTTATATGGTATTAAAATAGGAGGTACTAAGTTCAAATCTTTCTAGGCATGATCTAAAAGTTTAAGTTTTGAGATATAGAAGTAATACGATAGTCAAATATTCTAATAACAAAAAAAAAGAGAAGTAAAAATAATAAAAGAATAAAAAATAAAAATGAAGTTGGCAAGCTTGTCACGAGAGATTCTTATCATCTCTATTTGTGTAACTTTTAGGTTCATTTATATTAATAAGCCATTCATACCAAACAATGGACAAAAAATAATGTGAAAATATCTGGCTTTAATATTGCGATTCATCATACAATGGATATAATATAGCAAAATCTATAAATTTTATATCTTATCCTATTCAATCATATTGGCTAAAAATTCAGACGACCAGACGCAATCATATTTTATCTAAATCCTGAATTTGTAAGGACCCATTACATCTTCTAGGCGCTCAGTTCATGCCCAATGAGGTAGGTCTGGTGCTCGGTCACAAAGGTCGGGTGCTTGCTGCCCCTGGCCGTAATTTCTCTATTTTTCGCAAACGATTAATATAATCACGCGATCATCTAGGTGTCCAATCAACCTAGCTTTTCTTAAGATTGATCCGTGACAACCGCACATTTGTTCAATCTCAAATCCCTGAGTTTTCTGGAAATTTTCAAAACTAAACTTTTTCCACCACAGTTGCTTACTTACAGTTGCTTACTTTCCTCGGATAACGCACAGGGCTCCGGAGGGGGAGGTCTGCACGCCGTTGGTGGTTGATCGATCGCTCGGTCGACACCCAATGGCCAAACTTCGTTCCAGGCTGTGCCCTGTGGTCCGAGCGCCCCGGTCCTACTTCCACTGTTCCAGGACATGCCTAATTTCGAGCTTCATTATTTCCCGGTTCCGATCCGAGTTGCTACTCAGCTAGAACTCGATGCTTATTCAGCAATCCACATACCAACCACCATGAAACGGAAAGGATTGCTATTACGGCTATAAAATGGCGGTTTGAGGCCATGCAAAGCGTTGCTTTGGACCGTCTGAAGTCATGGTTGTGGAAACTTGAACCATGACCAATCTCTAGGCCCTTGCCCCTTTATCATGCTGCGATATTAGTGCATGATGATGAAGGAGACAGCGAGATCATCCTCGTGATTCAGTAAAGCCATTCTTTCCCAAACATTTCGGTAGGGATCTTTTTGAATTCTCCAACAGATACCGAGCAACTTTGAAGAAACCGAGCTGGTTTACACTAAAGCGAAGCTTCCTTTCGCTAGATCCTGTTCATACACCATTCACTCAGTCAACCCAGTTGCTTTGTTTCGCGTTCTCTGAATCGAGCCCTTTATCAGAACGTGACCTGGCTCGTGGATCTTTCAAAGATCGCTTTTATCGTAGCTTTGATTTGCCCTGAGAAACTCTCTAAAGGCGATAAAGGTTTCCTTTAAAAAACCAGGAACCGCTTTCGGCTTTGCCCTGGCCTATAAAATCTTTTTTTAAGGATTTGATGCCTGTCATTTCGATTTTCAGGTGCTCTTTTTGTACCGACTATATCTGAGTATTCCCCATCACTTTCGAAATAAAGTGGAAGATCGAGTTCATCACTTTGATATTGATATTGTTTTTTTTTTTTTTGAGGTGCAGCTTTACAAGATTTTAGCTATCTCATTAAAGCTGCGATGTAATAAAAACTTAGGGTAAAAGCCAAAAACATTAACCCACGTGTAGGACTTTATTTGTGGCTGGTGACGTCTTGGCAGGCATGACTCATTTAAAGTGATTTGGTAATTATTGTCAAGAAGGAACTCTTTGTGGCGGACTAGTCTTCGATGCACGTGATATATGTGAGTTCATAATTGTAGCGATAGCATCTTAATCGAAGACGAGAAAGACAATTGATTGCGTCTCACATACACTAGGTGCATCTAATATGGTATGTAACTACATGATGTATTAGATGGAATTGAAGTAATATCTCCATTGTTTGGCCTCTGAAGCAACCGGGCTAGTTATAAATCTCATATGGTGTATAACTACATGATGTATTAGATGGAATTGAAGTATTTTTACTTTCTGTGGTGCATTATGTTGCAAGTATGCAAGTCAATTGTTCTCTATGTATTCTTCTACAAAAATATGAGTAAATTTTTCTTCACATAAATCATGCATCATGCATAATAGAGTTGTTTTTACATGAATTTATCGGTGTAATTACTTTCTCGTGTAGAGTCATTTTGACTACTCATTATCCTAGATATTACTAAATAGATTTAATATTTATAATTGTGTTAAAATTTTGAATACTTTTCTCTTAACTTTTTGGGGAAAAAAAAATTTTCTCATTCTCATGTAAGGTTAATTTTACTACATATTGGCAAGAAAATCTTCTCTAAGCTTTCGCTTTTTTCTTAGAGAAACTCCTTTAAATTTTTGTTCGAAAAAGGAAAGACTCCCTTCATTAAAATCAATGCATTTATTGTGTGAAAGTTACCTTTAATATGATATATTAGATTGGTCCGGTCTCCAATAGGACCCATGTCTCGTAGGCGAGCCATGTCTTGTAAGACTTATTTGTTTGATGTAGGATGTCTAAAAAAAATGGTTAGACAGTCTATCTACTTAATATTTGTCCTAAAATAATTGCCTCACTGGCATTAGCTTCATAAATAATAATGTGCTATATAAATCTTTTCCTTACTAATTCGAATTGTACATACATGCTTGTTGTAGTCAGGTGCATTCTACATAAGTTATACCCGCATGTATAAATAAATTAGAATGTGAATAAATTAAAGCTCGGAAAATAGGTATCTTATTATTTTTTGGAAAATAGGTATCTTATTGATCATTATTACAACCAAAAAATAAATAGCTTAATGAAAAGTCATTAACTATTAGAGTAATTAAATATTGAACCACGTCTTCATCTAGCAACTTAAGTTTTAAGAACAATTGGTAGTGATCCCACAAAATCTCATATGGTATCAGAGTAAGAGGTTATAAGTTATTCAAATATTTCCAAGCCCCTATTTATCTCTCTAATGATATATTTCCACGCCGCCTGCCTTCATCTAACAACTTAAGTACTTCCAAGGATGCTAGAAAGCGAAAAAGAGTAATCGAGACACAAAGATTTATCATGGTTCACCTTAAAACTAGGGTTACATTCAACAAAGAATTTCATTATAATTAGCACCTCTTACCTCTATGTTACAAGAGAAAAAAAATTATATATGTATGTGCCCAAACTCAAATTATCAATGTTTTCCTTGGCGTACGGGGGCGCTGTCCTCTTTAGATCCCAGCGGGATGGCTCCCTGAACCCTACCCACCCACCAAGGAGCGGGATCCCCATGCGATTTTGTTGATGGGAGGTATAAACCACACCTCAACATAGCTATGTACGTATCAATTACTTTAATTCATTTTTTGTAAGCAATACAAATAATCATTTTTAAACAATACAAATAATCATTGATTCTTTACCAAAAAAAAAAAAATCATTGATTTTGAGCAAAGCAAACAAATGGTCTTTAAAAAGTACTAATCATTAATCGTTGATTGTGCATTTGTTTGCTCGTTCGTGGGTTGTGCATTGCTTTTTTGCGAAATTATGACTGATCAAGCTTTAAAAAATTCACCTGGTATTCGTATTCATAGGCGAAAAGCTGTCTGCATCTAGAATTCCTTATGGACTCCACCACTGCTGTGTATCAATTATTAACAACCACTGACATATAAAACATGTTTGTTAATTACTTGTTTGAACATCACTAACGATAGTGTTGTTGACTTGTTCGTCTTAGAGAACTAATCAAGTGTCGACGTATGTGACATTTCGTTGATTATTTGGTTAGAAGAATCCTACGGAATGCTAAGATATAACTATAAATTTACTCTTGTCGAACACAATCGTACCCCGATTCCTCCATAGAGGTCAAAGGACGAATCCTACACGAAATGGTTAGTAGCTTTGTTGCCATCAGTGGGAGCAAATGATGACAAACCTTAGCTAGGTGGAGACGATATAATTAAGGTTTTGGTCTCTTATTAGACGTGTCAGTGCGATTAGACTTTTAATATTGGAAAAAGACTAGAGTTATGTGGCAAGAAAAGGTGGGGGAAAAAGATAAGATGGGTGAACGAACGTCGCACAATTTTCTCCTAATGAATATTAGGCTATGATGTAGATTAGAACAATATAATGTGGCCGACATTGGCTATGTGCCTAATAAGTTATAGAATGTGTCGCCCTCTTTATAATGTCTCTTGGGCGAATATATATAGAGGGGCATCTTCGTGCCCTAGAATGACTAGGTCAACATATGCATAGATTCTACAAGTTTCAAAAGCAAACAAACTTTCTGGGGTTGAAGTTGTCCATCGTGACTAGTCAATTAGAGGAGCAAATTGAAGGAGCGATTTGGACTTTGATCCCCTATTTTTTTGGATTTGGGCGAATATAATAAGATTTATATGTGTGAACCATGTCTTCCCAATTACTAATACCTAAGTTTACTCCTCAATAACAATTATCGGTTCTTTTAAACGCTGAAAAAATTATAATGCATCTTAAAGAAAACTACTTGTCGAAAATTATTTGCCACAATTAGGATTACTGAAACTAAAAACTAACATACTTTACCCCTCCCCCCTTTTTTCTTTAATTAATAACAACATTGTTAATTTGATTATATATATATATATATATATATATAAATCAAATTAACAATGTTGTTATTAATTAAAGAAAAAAGGGGGGAGGGGTAAAGTATGTTAGTTTTTAGTTTCAGTAATCCTAATTGTGGCAAATAATTTTCGACAAGTAGTTTTCTTTAAGATGCATTATAATTTTTTCAGCGTTTAAAAGAACCGATAATTGTTATTGAGGAGTAAACTTAGGTATTAGTAATTGGGAAGACATGGTTCACACATATAAATCTTATTATATTCGCCCAAATCCAAAAAAATAGGGGATCAAAGTCCAAATCGCTCCTTCAATTTGCTCCTCTAATTGACTAGTCACGATGGACAACTTCAACCCCAGAAAGTTTGTTTGCTTTTGAAACTTGTAGAATCTATGCATATGTTGACCTAGTCATTCTAGGGCACGAAGATGCCCCTCTATATATATTCGCCCAAGAGACATTATAAAGAGGGCGACACATTCTATAACTTATTAGGCACATAGCCAATGTCGGCCACATTATATTGTTCTAATCTACATCATAGCCTAATATTCATTAGGAGAAAATTGTGCGACGTTCGTTCACCCATCTTATCTTTTTCCCCCACCTTTCTTGCCACATAACTCTAGTCTTTTTCCAATATTAAAAGTCTAATCGCACTGACACGTCTAATAAGAGACCAAAACCTTAATTATATCGTCTCCACCTAGCTAAGGTTTGTCATCATTTGCTCCCACTGATGGCAACAAAGCTACTAACCATTTCGTGTAGGATTCGTCCTTTGACCTCTATGGAGGAATCGGGGTACGATTGTGTTCGACAAGAGTAAATTTATAGTTATATCTTAGCATTCCGTAGGATTCTTCTAACCAAATAATCAACGAAATGTCACATACGTCGACACTTGATTAGTTCTCTAAGACGAACAAGTCAACAACACTATCGTTAGTGATGTTCAAACAAGTAATTAACAAACATGTTTTATATGTCAGTGGTTGTTAATAATTGATACACAGCAGTGGTGGAGTCCATAAGGAATTCTAGATGCAGACAGCTTTTCGCCTATGAATACGAATACCAGGTGAATTTTTTAAAGCTTGATCAGTCATAATTTCGCAAAAAAGCAATGCACAACCCACGAACGAGCAAACAAATGCACAATCAACGATTAATGATTAGTTACTTTTTTAAAGACCATTTGTTTGCTTTGCTCAAAATCAATGATTTTTTTTTTTGGTAAAGAAATCAATGATTATTTGTATTGTTTTAAAATGATTATTGTATTGCTTGCAAAAAATGAATTAAAGTAATTGATACGTACATAGCTATGTTGAGGTGTGGTTTATACCTCCCATCAACAAAATCGCATGGGGATCCCGCTCCTTGGTGGGTGGGTAGGGTTCAGGGAGCCATCCCGCTGGGATCTAAAGAGGACAGCGCCCCCGTACGCCAAAGGAAAACATTGATAATTTGAGTTTGGGCACATACATATATAATTTTTTTTCTCTTGTAACATAGAGGTAAGAGGTGCTAATTATAATGAAATTCTTTGTTGAATGTAACCCTAGTTTTAAGGTGAACCATGATAAATCTTTGTGTCTCGATTACTCTTTTTCGCTTTCTAGCATCCTTGGAAGTACTTAAGTTGTTAGATGAAGGCAGGCGGCGTGGAAATATATCATTAGAGAGATAAATAGGGGCTTGGAAATATTTGAATAACTTATAACTCTTACTCTGATACCATATGAGATTTTGTGGGATCACTACCAATTGTTCTTAAAACTTAAGTTGCTAGATGAAGACGTGGTTCAATATTTAATTACTCTAATAGTTAATGACTTTTCATTAAGCTATTTATTTTTTTGGTTGTAATAATGATCAATAAGATACCTATTTTCAAAAAAAATAATAAGATACCTATTTCCGAGCTTTAATTTATTCACATTCTAATTTATTTATACATGCGGGTATAACTTATGTAGAATGCACCTGACTACAACAAGCATGTATGTACAATTCGAATTAGTAAGGAAAAGATTTATATAGCACATTATTATTTATGAAGCTAATGCCAGTGAGGCAATTATTTTAGGACAAATATTAAGTAGATAGACTGTCTAACCATTTTTTTTAGACATCCTACATCAAACAAATAAGTCTTACAAGACATGGCTCGCCTACGAGACATGGGTCCTATTGGAGACCGGACCAATCTAATATATCATATTAAAGGTAACTTTCACACAATAAATGCATTGATTTTAATGAAGGGAGTCTTTCCTTTTTCGAACAAAAATTTAAAGGAGTTCTCTAAGAAAAAAGCGAAAGCTTAGAGAAGATTTTCTTGCCAATATGTAGTAAAATAACCTTACATGAGAATGAGAAAATGTTTTTTTTTTCCCCAAAAAGTTAAGAGAAAAGTATTCAAAATTTTAACACAATTATAAATATTAAATCTATTAGTAATATCTAGGATAATGAGTAGTCAAAATGACTCTACACGAGAAAGTAATTACACCGATAAATTCATGTAAAAACAACTCTATTATGCATGATGCATGATTTATGTGAAGAAAAATTTACTCATATTTTTGTAGAAGAATACATAGAGAACAATTGACTTGCATACTTGCAACATAATGCACCACAGAAAGTAAAAATACTTCAATTCCATCTAATACATCATGTAGTTATACACCATATGAGATTTATAACTAGCCCGGTTGCTTCAGAGGCCAAACAATGGAGATATTACTTCAATTCCATCTAATACATCATGTAGTTACATACCATATTAGATGCACCTAGTGTATGTGAGGACGCAATCAATTGTCTTTCTCGTCTTCGATTAAGATGCTATCGCTACAATTTATGAACTCACATATATCACGTGCATCGAAGACTAGTCCGCCACAAAGAGTTCCTTCTTGACAATAATTACCAAATCACTTTAAATGAGTCATGCCTGCCAAGACGTCACAGCCACAAATAAAGTCCTACACGTGGCGTTAATGTTTTTGGCTTTTACCCTAAGTTTTTATTACATCGCAGCTTTAATGAGATAGCTAAAATCTTGTAAAGCTGCACCTCAAAAAAAAAAAAAACAATATCAATATCAAAGTGATGAACTCGATCTTCCACTTATTTCGAAAGTGATGGGGAATACTCAGATATAGTCGGTACAAAAAGAGCACCTGAAAATCGAAATGACAGGCATCAAATCCTTAAAAAAAGATTTTATAGGCCAGGGCAAAGCCGAAAGCGGTTCCTGGTTTTTTAAAGGAAACCTTTATCGCCTTTAGAGAGTTTCTCAGGGCAAATCAAAGCTACGATAAAAGCGATCTTTGAAAGATCCACGAGCCAGGTCACGTTCTGATAAAGGGCTCGATCAGAGAACGCGAAACAAAAGCAACTGGGTTGACTGAGTGAATGGTGTATGAACAGGATCTAGCGAAAGGAAGCTTCGCTTTAGTGTAAACCAGCTCGGTTTCTTCAAAGTTGCTCGGTATCTGTTGGAGAATTCAAAAAGATCCCTACCGAAATGTTTGGGAAAGAATGGCTTTACTGAATCACGAGGATGATCTCGCTGTCTCCTTCATCATCATGCACTAATATCGCAGCATGATAAAGGGGCAAGGGCCTAGAGATTGGTCATGGTTCAAGTTTCCACAACCATGACTTCAGACGGTCCAAAGCAACGCTTTGCATGGCCTCAAACCGCCATTTTATAGCCGTAATAGCAATCCTTTCCGTTCATGGTGGTTGGTATGTGGATTGCTGAATAAGCATCGAGTTCTAGCTGAGTAGCAACTCGGATCGGAACCGGAAATAATGAAGCTCGAAATTAGGCATGTCCTGGAACAGTGGAAGTAGGACCGGGGCGCTCGGACCACAGGGCACAGCCTGGAACGAAGTTTGGCCATTGGGTGTCGACCGAGCGATCGATCAACCACCAACGGCGTGCAGACCTCCCCCTCCGGAGCCCTGTGCGTTATCCGAGGAAAGTAAGCAAACTGTAAGTAAGCAACTGTGGTGGAAAAAGTTTAGTTTTGAAAATTTCCAGAAAACTCAGGGATTTGAGATTGAACAAATGTGCGGTTGTCACGGATCAATCTTAAGAAAAGCTAGGTTGATTGGACACCTAGATGATCGCGTGATTATATTAATCGTTTGCGAAAAATAGAGAAATTACGGCCAGGGGCAGCAAGCACCCGACCTTTGTGACCGAGCACCAGACCTACCTCATGGGCATGAACTGAGCGCCTAGAAGATGTAATGGGTCCTTACAAATTCAGGATTTAGATAAAATATGATTGCGTCTGGTCGTCTGAATTTTTAGCCAATATGATTGAATAGGATAAGATATAAAATTTATAGATTTTGCTATATTATATCCATTGTATGATGAATCGCAATATTAAAGCCAGATATTTTCACATTATTTTTGTCCATTGTTTGGTATGAATGGCTTATTAATATAAATGAACCTAAAAGTTACACAAATAGAGATGATAAGAATCTCTCGTGACAAGCTTGCCAACTTCATTTTTATTTTTATTCTTTTATTATTTTTACTTCTCTTTTTTTTTTGTTATTAGAATATTTGACTATCGTATTACTTCTATATCTCAAAACTTAAACTTTTAGATCATGCCTAGAAAGATTTGAACTTAGTACCTCCTATTTTAATACCATATAAACGTTTTGTGAGACCACCGCAAACTATGCTAAAAAATTTAAATTGTTAGATGAATGCATAACTTAATATTTAAATATTCTAATAGAAACCACAGAGCCAATGCACATCTAATGCATTGTTATTGTTCTAGCATCTAAATATTAAATCATGTCTTCATCTAATAACTTAAAATTTAGAATATTGGTAGTGGTCCCATAAAATTTTACATTATATTAGGATAGAAGATCCTGAGTTCAAATTGCCATGCGTAGTACTAGGCTAAAATCTGGCTTATGCGTGAGGGGGAATATTAATAAATTTAGGATGCATCTTTTTTTTTCCTTCAAAAAATGAATAATTTGAAAAGCATCTTTTAGAAATAATCGTTTATACCGCTTACAAAAAAAATGAATGAAAAAAAATTCATTGTCCACAAAAATGTCATTATATAAATTATTTTACATAATGAAACATTTTTCATTAGTGAATTATTTTAAGTGACACAAGCAATTATTTTTAAGAAAATATTTTCAAATAATCCTTTTTCCATGAAAGCCTCCATTTGTTTAACAAAAAATGAATAATTTAAAAACTATTTTCTAAACCTCATTTCTTATATCGCTTATAAAAATGAATAAATGAAAAATATTTTCATCATCCACGAGATTGATAAGACATATATTGTTGTCAATACTGAAAATATTTTCCATTAAATAATTATCTCAAGTGATACAAGCGATCATTTTAGAAAAATATTTTCCAAACCTTTAATTTTTGTGAAACAAATGGAGCTTAAGTATACATGATTAACTAACGGCTTAAGTTTTTAGAACAGTTGTGAGTAATTTCACAAAATTTTACAAATATAATGGGTTATACTTTATAATCAATATTAATTGTATATTCCCTAGAGAATGTATCCTCCATTTAGATTGGAATGATTGATTATGATGATCCATTTGGTAAATAAGTACCAGACCAAGAAATGAAATAAGAATACATCGAGCTTTATGCTCTGTTCTTTTTTTTTTTGCAGAAAATAAATTATTTAATTTTTTTTTCTTGAAAGTGATTACTCATGTTGCTTATAAAGATGAATGAATGAAAAAAATTCACAGTTTATGAAATTGTTCAAGAATAAGATGTTACCGATAATGAAGTTATTTTTTATTTACTAATTATTCCAAGCGATACAAGCATTAATTATGTTTTTCAAATCATTCATTTTTTGCGAAACAAGTGGAGCCTAAACTTTCACTTTTTTCAATGAATTGATTATCCACAGTCCCAATTAGAATATATTCAGTCAATTTGGTTATTTGGTTAGCAATAGAATAGTTGAACTTTAGCGGTACTCTTTCGAACTTCCACGCGTCCCACTTCCACACGTCCCACTACTAAATGAAGAAAGATTTAATGGCTCGATAAAAAAAATAATTTTATTGGTCGAATGAGGATGTCAGGAAATAGTTTTGAGTTGTTTTCAATTCCTTGGCCAATCTCAAGATAATCGGAACCCATGTTTTAATTTGGAAACGTTTCCAAGACACGCAAAAATAAATTTCTAGTTGCAGACCCTGTTTTCATTGGACATGTGATCAAGGATTTTGAGAATTCTCATGAACCAAAACACGCGCTAGTTCTGAGTTTCGAGAAATTAAACTTTTTAATTGGTGACATCTTCTGTATCAAACAATAAATAGGATATTATCTTTATACCCAAAAATAAAAGTACTTTGTCATAAGATTTGTCAAAATTATGAAACTTGCAATGTTACATTTATAAATGACTAGTAAACTGTAATGTGCATTGCACGTGCTGAGGCAATATATTTTATTTAAAATGTATAGAAATCAAATTTGTTCAAGCATGATGTGAAGACTCTTTATTTTCTGTGAGCTTTCTAAACTAAAACTAGTTCAAGTTCTTGATTCAGTAAAGAAGTGGACACCAATAGGTATGCAGCCCCACTGATAGAGCAATTGGAGGGGGGAGTGCAGACACTAGCATCATAGGTGTGGAGTTCGACTCTCGCCCTTTGCAAAGAGCAGAGATAAGATAGAACAAAACAAAAAGTAGACAATTTCAGCAAAGAATAAGAATAAGAGATTTGTTAGATTGCTCCTTGGTGATATCGAATTTTCATTATTCATATTATCCTCTGTACGTTTTTCTCTAATGAGATGACACACGGGTAATTTTGCTATATAAATTGTGGTCACCAAATGTGAAATTTGGTTATATACAATGCAAATTAGGTTTACATATTTATGTAAGTTTTGATCGGAGGTGGTATAGGAAACGGTAAATTTGGGTCATTCTTTTTTAATTTGTCGTTTAGTGTGTAGATTTCAAACTGCGCAGTGTACATACCTTGTAGTGTTCCAAGCCCACCCTTTTTCTCAACTCTTTAGCCCACAGCCAATGTGCTTCTGCTGAAACTCTCTTCAACATGATTGGGTTTTGTTCTTTTTGGGCCTTGATGATGATGGACACGATGCATGGAGGCTCTGCCTGACTTG
>JAGVVM010010864.1:0-16183 GCA_019149425.1 Psidium friedrichsthalianum
GATGCATATTCTATGTCCTAACTAGGAATGGCCCTGGCCCAGCCCATGCTTCCCAGCTCAGTTTGGTTTCTTAACCTTGAACCGGGCCTCAGAACAGAAGGTTTCCGGAGCCACTGTTCCGAACCGTCCAAAAATGAGGATTGAAAAATATTATGTATGCTCTTATGTAAATTCGTACTGCAACCACCTCTACTCTCTTTTTTTCACTAAATTTGATTGTAAAATTTTACAAGTGTGCGATTGCATTTGTTTTGGGGATGTATCATTTTTTTCCAGTATTTCATAATTCATTTTTTTCTTTTTATTTCACAATTTAGTTACAAATTTTTATATCAAGTTATTTTTTAAACTCAAACCGCAACCAAAATCGATGATCTCATTTTCGGTTTTGAATTGGAACTGGTCGAACCGTCGATTCTGGGGGGATCAGACTGGAACTGCCACTTATGATTTCAGTTCTGGTTTCCCTCCGAAATTTTGAACCGTACTACAAGTTCATGAACCGTGGCCATGCGTATCCCTAACACTTGCTAAATATCTTTCCTAGGTTGGGACTATCCAAAGATCAATGACCCCCACTTGTCCACTAATTTAGGATTAGACACGAGCGATTTATGCTTGAATCTGACTACAGATTTTCACTTTCGCTAGCGCATAAGCATCTCAACCCCTGGCTTGTGGGGGTCTCGCATCTCTGTCCTCCTCCATGCCCTGAAGTGCCACTGGCAACCAAAACTTCCATCTCTCAACATCACGTCACGTCAACATCAACCTCAACGGAACGTCCGTAATTAAGGTGCCAGCGAGGGTCGCTGACTCCTGGCTTATGCTCGCAATGGTCGGGCCGCCTCGCCGGACTTTGAAAAATAAAAATAAAAGGAGAAAAAAATTTTAAAAAATTTTAAAAAAATAAATACATAATTTTTTTATAATATTAACAAAATTGCTCACTAGATTTGTATTACGTGAAGTGTTTTAGCAACATAATTTTTTTTTTACCCAAATTACATGCACGTGCTTAAGTAAGACGAGTCCCGGTATGGTCGAAAAATTTATAACTTCATGAAATGGGTCAAAACAATTATATGTGTCAATATGGATTAGACTATTTTTCAATCCGACCTTCTATTTGGCACCCCTAATTAAACCATATTTAACCATGCTAATTTGATCCATAAAACCTGGTCATCATTTTCCCGGATAATTTTCAATTTCATCGCCCACACAAGTACAATTTCCGTCCATCGATTAGCCAAGAGAAATTCCATATGTGGACTTCCGAATGTCGTTGCAGAGTGGTAACGAAATAGTTGACGATTCGACAGTACTATACGTAAGTCAACGACTAGTCTATGGAGAATTTGTGACTGCACGAACTCTTACACTGCATGTGCGTAGTACTAAGACTGAGAAAAATCTAACATTGCTTTTGTGTTTGCCCTTGGTGTACCTGTGTCCCTCTAAGCTGGCTACATTTGATAGTCCGAATTTTAGTTTGAATAAAATAACAAACTACTATATTAAGATATTTAATGACGTTCTCCCTAAACTAATAAACTCGAACAAACCGATAAAATGCCAAATAAGACATCTGGCCTAGAGATTATATAACCTAGATTCGATAAAAAAAAAACAATTCCATGTTTATTCTCCAATCATGCCACCACCTGATGAGCACCACATTTTTTTTGTTTTTTTATTTTTTTTTCTAGATAGTCGATCATTATCACTTCTAACCATTGCACATCGTCAACCATGCCAGTCGTTATCGCCTGCCGGCGATTGTGTTCCGATGAGTGAGGGTGAAAAGGAGTGTAAACTCAGTTGTAGACTCCGTTTGTTTAGCGAAAAATGTTAGTATTTTTCGTATGTGGGCTCGCCTTAATTGTAATTGTAATCGACCGTAATACCGTATTAATTTACCGTATACGGCATTGGTTTAATAAATGAAGGATTGCCGTTTTCTTAACAGGCCGAATATTGGGCCTGGCGTGTGGACCGAGTCCGGCCCGGCCCGTGATGGGACGGGCTCGCCGAGACCTCTATAAAAGGCATGGACTCCCTCCCTTAAGACCACTCTCTTGCCATTTTTGCTTCTCGCTTCCTCTATTCTTCTTCTCTCTATAAGGGTTTGTGAGAGAGTCGAGAGAGATAAAGACGAGCGTGCGGCCGCCTCATCGACGTCGGGCATCCGGAGGTCTATAAGAGAAGGGCTTGCCTCGAGTAGGAGTTTTCCGAAGCCGGATCGTCGATTTCCGAGCCGATCTTCGATGGACGCCAAATCAGGTACGCAAGCCAATCCCTTACATGTTTCGTGCTAGAACGCGACTACGGTGATCTAGGGAGACCGTCGGTGAAGACGGACGGGCCGACGGACGCCATCAGTTGGTATCAAAGCGCCCGTAGCTCGTTTTTTTAGCACGACTGTATTTGCCTGATTCGCGACTTTTTCGCATGCTAAAATTGAGTTTTGAAAGCATATTTGGGTTCGTTTTTGTCGAGACGAGCGTTTCGGTGGGTCGCCGGCGGCCAGGGGAGGCCGCACGCGCCCGCACGCGCGGCCTACAGGTCTGGCTGCGCCGGCGCGTGATCTCCACGTGCCCCCGCGCCCGACACATTAATGTGTCGGGCGGCGCCGTCGCCAAGTGGCCCCACGATAGTGCGCCACGTGGCACACCGTCGGGTCGGGTTGCCACGTGGCAGGGCGACGGTCGTCGGGGCGGGCCGACCCGACCTGACCCGATGCTGACCGAGTCGACCAGACCGTTGACCGTTAACGGCGGTTGGCCGTTGACCGTTGGTCAACGGTCAACCGGGGGGCCGCCGCACGTGCGTTGCCGTGCGGCCCGTGAGAGCGTGTCCGGCGGCCGATCGGGGCGATTTTTTCGCCGTTGTGCTCTTATGGAAATTCCCTACACTGTGGTATGTTCAAATTAATTTTTTGAGCCCCCTAAGGTCTTGAAAATTGTGAAAAACCCTTTGTGCAAGTATAAAATTCAGGGGCATTTCGTCTTTTTCAATTTATTTGATTATTTCCATAGGTTTTTGAGAATAATAAGATTGGCTCAATTGTAGAATACCACATAATGATTGTGTAGAATTTAATTGAGCACTGATAATCAGAGATTGATACTCACAAGTGAGAGAAGCAATTCCATTAGCACTGGTTGTGATTTCAATGACAATTGCCCATGTCATCAAGTTTGAAATCACACACATGGCAAATGTGAGGCATGAAGATTATATCCCTGTGTGAGAGAATTTCAAAGATTTGATTGGGTTGTGACCGCCAAGTGGTACACTCAGTTAAATTGAAGAAATATCAGTCTCACATTGTGGGGGATGTCTCCTGTTTTGATACATGGTCATACTCCCAAAGGAGGTAATTGTGTGTCAGACCTGGAGGGGTATATGAACAACATATGATTGAGAAGTGACCGATTCTAGTGATTCATACATCCAAGGTGGTGTTTCACGAAAAATTGGAATATATTCTCATAGTCGTTGTCATATAGGGAATTTACAATTGCATGTCATGTATCTGCCCAAATGTGATTATATGATGATGTGTGTAATTCTTTGAAATGTGTACTTTGAGGATTTAAAGTTACACTGTACTTACATAATGCTAATGGTAAATATTGCTTATTTTTCAGTCACCTTTTCTGTGAATGGCAACTCCGTAATAGAGGTTATGAAATGGTTCAAATTTCAACGAGATGGAGGGAGGAATTTCTGTTTGCCATGGAACGAGCGATGTTCACATTGCTCTTAACGAAGATAAACCTGCTGTTGCCGAGGAGACCAGTACAGGGCCTGAGAAGGCGCATTTAGCCGCTTGGGAAAAGAGCAACAGGATCTGCTTACTGTCAATGAGGAGATCCATACAGGAACATTTGTTGAGTGGCCTCCAGCTGACTGTACTGCAAAACAAATGATGGAAGCCCTGCAAGCCAGGTATCGGGTATCCTCTAATGCTCAGGTTGGAACACTCATCCAGCAGCTGTTTAATATGAAGTATACGGGTGTGGGAAGATGTAAGAGATTACATTCTAAGAATGCTAGATTTGCATACGAAAATAAATGCCTTAGGTTCAGTAATCTCAGGAAAGCGTATTAGTACACCAAGCCCTGAATACCCTTCCCTCTAGTTTGGAATCCTCAAGGACCAACTTCAACTCACAGGATGAAGCGTGGTCTATAATCGACTTGATCTCTAGAACAGTTTCAAGTAAAGAAAAATTGAAGAAAGAGGCAGGAAACTATGCCATGGTTGCGAGGAGACTGTTTTGGAGCTTCTCATACCAGAGACTGTGCCTGTTGAGCTCAGGATCCTATGGTGATACCGTTCCTGATGAAGCAAATCAAGCCCCACAGTCGCAGATTCAAGTTGAGGAAATTCCACTAAGGAGGTCTGTTAGGCAACGACGATCAGCGATCCCACCTGAATATATAGTCTATCTGGTTTAACAGGATTATGACATTGGCTGTGTAGTTGATCCAGTTACTTATAAGGATGCTATTAGCTGTAACAATCAGACCTGTGGTTGGATGCTATGCAAGATGAGTTGCAGTCCATGAGGGATAATGGAGTCTGGGAGCTCGTCACGTTGCCCGCGGGTCATAGGGCAATCAGCTGCAAATGGGTCTACAAGACGAAGAGGGATCCAAAGGAAAGATAGAGAAGTTCAAAGCCAGACTGGTAGCCAAAGGTTTTACTCAAAGTGAGGGAGTGGATTATGAATCAACATTCTCTCTGTGTCTCTTCTAAATAATCTTTCAGAGTGATTATGGCTTTAGTAGCTCATTTTGACATGGAGCTACACCAGATGGACGTCAAAACTGCTTTTCTGAATGGAGATCTTGAAAAAGAAGTCTACATGATTCAACCTAAAGGTTTTGAGGTTGATGATTCTAGTGACCTATGTGCAGATTGAAGAAGTCGATCTATGGCCTTAAACAGCATCCAGGCAGTGGTATTTCAAGTTTCATAGCGTCGTCACTTCATTTGGCTTCGTTGAAAATAAAGTGGATCAGTGTATATACTGCAAGGTCAGTGGGAAGAATACATTTTTCTTGTTCTCTATGTGGATGACATTCTACTGGCAAGCAGTGATATTGATCTGTTACATGAGACGAAGCACATGCTGTCAGAAAATTTTGACATGAAGGATCTTGGTGAGGCGTCCTTTGTCCTTGGCATTGAAATCCATAGGATCGTTCACGCCACATTTTGGGTTTATCTCAGAGGGCATACATGACCGCATTCTGGAGAGATTCAACATGCAGGATTGCAAGCCAAGTATTATTCCTGTCTGTAAAGGTGATAAGTTGAATCTTTCGCAGTGTCCTCAAACTGAGATGGAGAAATCTGAAATGAAGAATGTACCTTATGCTAGTGCACTTGGGAGCATCATATATGCTCAAGTATGTACTAGACCAGACGTTGCTTTTGCGACAGGACTTCTGGGCAGATACCAGTCAAATCCAGGACATGCTCATTGGATTGCTGCCAAGAAGGTCCTGAGGTACTTGAAGAGGACAAGGGACTACATCATGACATACATGCGTGTTCAGAACCTGTAGCTTGTTGGATACTCGGATTCAGATTTTGCGGGCTGTCAGGACGACAAGAAGTCGACTACAGGCTACATATTTGTGTTAGCGGGCGGTGCAGTATCATGGAAAAGTGAGAAACAGAAGTCCATATCCTCCTCGACCATGCAAGCGGAGTTCATAGCGTGTTTTTCAGCAGCTACTCAGGCGATTTGGCTCCGGAACCTCATTAGGGAGTTGACCATATTTGATTTTGTTGATAGACCCATACAGTTGTATTGTGACAACAATTCTGCAGTGTTGTTTATTAACAACAACAGAAGTCTAAAGGGTCTAAACATATGGATGTCAAATTTCTGACCATAAAGGAGTCCGTGCAGAAAGGTGACGTTGCAGTAGAGCATGTTTCTACAGATGATATGGTTGCAGACCCACTAACTAAAGGTGTTCGCCCTTGTGTTTTTGAACGACATGTCACTAGTATGGGCTTAGAGGCATCATCGGATGCTGTATTTTAGTGGGAGGCATTTTCAGTCTGCTTTAATAAATTTTGCATCTGTATTTTATTACATTCTGTAATATAAAGATATGTATTGAAGTGCCTGCAGCACTATTAATGTTAAATACATATTTTTTTGTAAATCTTGAGATATGTGTAAGTCTCGAGTATTGGCTATGGGCATTTTAGATATTTGCCATGTTTGTATGTCTTGTTACACATAAGAAAAGTTAACTGTAAAGTTGAGACATATGCTGGTTCATTGGAACCACATAGATATTCTCTAGTGGCACGTCAGGTTCAGTGTCACATAAAGAGAGAGAATGGTGTCCAACAAAGTGGATAACACATAAAGTACATCTCTTTGAGGTGTTATCCATTTGCCACACTACCATATTGAATCCATATCAGTAAAGTTAAGAACATTCGTGACCATGAATAGCTCTGTGTCTGCTGACGCAGTTACTGGCATGATCCGGTGTTTAAGACTTTATGGGATCGGATTGGCTGTTGAGATTAATCCTTAAACCAATATGAAGGCGCGCACTAAAGTACAATTTCAATTAATGCTCGCCCAAGTGGGAGAATGTTAGTATTTTCCGTATGTGGGCTCGCCTTAATTGTAATTGTAATCGACCGTAATACCGTATTAATTTACCGTATACGGCATTGGTTAATAAATGAAGGATTGCCGTTTTCTTAACGGGCCAAATATTGGGCCTGGCGTGTGGACGAGTCCAGCCCGGCCCGTGATGGGAGGGCCCGGCCGAGACCTCTATAAAAGGCATGGACTCCCTCCCTTAAGACCACTCTTTTGCCATTTTTGCTTCTCGCTTCCTCTATTCTTCTTCTCTCTATAAGGGTTGTGAGAGAGTCGAGAGAGATAAAGACGAGCGTGCGCGGCCGCCTCATCGACGTCGGGCATCCGGAGGTCTATAAGGGAGAAGGGCTTGCCTCGAGTAGGAGTTTCCGAAGACGGATCGTCGGATTTCCGAGCCGATCTTCGATGGACGCCAAATCAGGTACGCAAGCCAATCCCTTACATGTTTCGTTGCTAGAACGCGACTACGGTGATCTAGGGAGACCGTCGGTGAAGACGGACGGCCGATCGGACGGCCATCAAAAAATGCGTGAGCCGGTTGTTCACCCCGCTGGTCGGCGAAAAGCGGCCAGCACACCATCGGCTTTTGGGCGACAACGCTCTTGAGCGTCAAGTTCCACTTGCTGTGCACTAGGACGACTTTCCAGAGAAGGTTACTTGCCTGAGGATAGTAGTTCGAGTATGTCCCACTTCGAATCTGGATGACCAAACGAAGTCAAGTGCTTCGTTATTGCTGCCTAGGTGTGAACTTGCATGCATTAGCGCTAGTACTTCCATTAATTCCTCGGAACTTTTGCATGGGAAAAAACGAAAAAGCCCCCGGTCAATTAACAAAGAAGCAGCCCATGATGCGTGGATCGGGCCTCTCTCCATTCCTCGAGGGACCCAATTGGCTTCTAAATGGCCGTGTGTTTGTTTTGCCAAATTAACTTCATCTGACATGACTGATTATTAATTATGCAATACTTATTTTTTTAAAGCGATACAAAAAAAATTAATTTTTAAAAAATATATATTTTAAAATAAATGACTTTATGTGATAATGTTAGTCTTCTTTTTTTTTTTCTTTAAAGTAAGCTTGTCTTTTGTTTTTGTTTTTCTGTCAAATCTTTTGATCTCATCCCTGAGCCCCCAAGATGGAGAAATTGTTTTTATATACCCATTATACAACTAGCGTAGAGTAATGAGTCAATCAACAATCACAATGTTCACAAACACATTATCCAGAGTGAGGCATTCAGATCATTCCTTCCTTTCATTAAGGCTCTATTTGTTTCACAAAAAACGATGTGATTTGAAAAGTATTTTCTCGAAAAGTAATTGCTTACATTATTTGAAATAATTAGTTAATGAAAAATTTATATTATTAACAATAATTTGTATTCCCTTCTTCCTCTAGCTAGTTGTTGAACCTCCATAACTAGCAGAGGCAAGGGTCGGCGAGGTGCCATCGCTTGGGCGAGGTTGACCCTGCGAGAGGCGGGTGAGGATGGCCTTGCCGATCTTCACCTCTGGTCAGCTATCGAGGTTCAGTGATCGGCTAGAGGAAGAAGCGAAGGGGAAAAAAAGAGAAATATAAAATATAAAAAAAATCGATAAATATCGATAAATCATGTAAAATTGCCATGCCAGCAATTAGGTCAAAATTGGCCGGATAGACCGAATTGGTATAAATACAAAATATTTAGAACTTAATTGGCCCAAAAAAATTGAAACTGAATTTACGCAAATTACCATATATATTCAACATATTTTTTTAGTGAGGTGGAGGTCAATCAAGCACGTGAAAAGAGTTAAGACAGTTTTTCCCTCTCGTAATTTCCGCTCCCATGTTTGTCCAGACAAGAGAGACCGCGATTAGCGCAGCACCGCTTCTTGTCTCTCGTCCTTTCCTTTTTGACACGTGCGCTAATCCTGTTCCCCCAACAAGTCACGTGCGCAATCGCGCGCCTTTCTCGCTGGCCGTTAGTTATAGGTCTCTAGGCTTAATTCCATCACCGTCATTTAACACCGCTTCACCGATCCCGGTAATCTAATCAGGTGGGAAAGTAAAAAAATAAAGAAATAAAAAAAAACAAAAAAAGGAAAAAAATGGGTCCTCCTCATTTACCCTAGGCAGCAAGACAAGCAAGAAGTCGCTCCCCGTTGTTTTTCAGTTGACATGCGAGTTTGGCCTTTTCTATTTTAGTCTTCCACTTTAGCTGTAAAATCACCACATCAACCATAAAAGTTCTTGACTTTTGAATTTTCACTTATCTTTTTTTTTTTTTGCGCCTCATGTATAAATTCGAGACCTTGTAAAAGAAATCAAGTCTCGAATTTATACATGAGGCGCAAAAAAAAAAAAAGATAAGTGAAAATTCAAAAGTCAAGAACTTTTATGGTTGATGTGGTGATTTTACAGCTAAAGTGGAAAGACTAAAATAGAAAAGGCCAAACTCGCATGTCAACTGAAAAACAACGGGGAGCGACTTCTTGCTTGCTTGCTGCCTAGGGTAAATGAGGAGGACCCATTTTTTTCCTTTTTTTGTTTTTTTTTATTTCTTTATTTTTTACTTTCCCACCTTGATTAGATTACCGGGATCGGTGAAGCGGTGTTAAATGACGGTGATGGAATTAAGCCTAGAGACCTATAACTAACGGCCAGCGAAGAAAGGCGCGCGATTGCGCACGTGACTTGTTGGGGGGAACAGGATTAGCGCACGTGTCAAAAAGGGAAAGGACGAGAGACAAGAACGCGGTGCTGCGCTAATCGCGGTCTCTCTTGTCTGGACAAACATGGGAGCGAGAACTTACGAGAGGGAAAAACTGTCTTAACTCTTTTCACGTGCTTGATTGACCTCCACCTCACTAAAAAAATATGTTGAATATATATGGTAATTGCGTAAATTCAGTTTCAATTTTTTTGGGCCAATTAAGTTCTAAATATTTTGTATTTATACCAATTCGGTCTATCCGGCCAATTTTGACCTAAATTGCTGGCATGGCAATTTTTACATGATTTATCGATATTTATCGATTTTTTTTATATTTTATATTTCTCTTTTTTTCCCCTTCGCTTCTTCCTCTAGCCGATCACTGAACCTCGATAGCTGACCAGAGGTGAAGATCGGCAAGGCCATCCTCACCCGCCTCTCGCAAGGGTCAACCTCGCCCAAGCGATGGCACCTCGCCGACCCTTGCCTCTGGCTAGTTATGGAGGTTCAACAACTAGCTAGAGGAAGAAGGGAATACAAATTATTGTTAATAATATAATATTTTTCATTAACTAATTATTTCAAATAATGTAAGCAATACTTTTCGAGAAAATACTTTTCAAATCACTCGTTTTTTGTGAAACAAATAGAGCCTTAATGAAAGGAAGGAATGATCTGAATGCCTCACTCTGGATAATGTGTTTGTGAACATTGTGATTGTTGATTGACTCATTACTCTACGCTAGTTGTATAATGGGTATATAAAAACAATTTCTCCATCTTGGGGGCTCAGGGATGAGATCAAAAGATTTGACAGGAAACAAAAACAAAAGACAAGCTTACTTAAAAAGAAAAAAAAGAAGACTAACATTATCACATAAAGTCATTTATTTAAAATATATATTTTTTAAAAAATTAATTTTTTTTGTATCGCTTTAAAAAAATAAGTATGCATAATTAATAATCAGTCATGTCAGATGAAGTTAATTTGGCAAAACAAACACACGGCCATTTAGAAGCCAATTGGGTCCCTCGAGGAATGGAGAGAGGCCCGATCCACGCATCATGGGCTGCTTCTTTGTTAATTGACCGGGGCTTTTTCGTTTTTTCCATGCAAAAGTTCCGAGGAATTAATGGAAGTACTAGCGCTAATGCATGCAAGTTCACACCTAGGCAGCAATAACGAAGCCACTTGACTTCGTTTGGTCATCCAGATTCGAAGTGGGACATACTCGAACTACTATCCTCAGCAAGTAACCTTCTCTGGAAAGTCGTCCATAGTGCACAGCAAAGTGGAACTTGACGCTCAAGAGCGTTGTCGCCCAAAAGCCGATGGTGTGCTGGCCGCTTTTCGCCGACCAGCGGGGTGAACAACCGGCTCACGCATTTTTTGATGGCCGTCCGATCGGCCGTCCGTCTTCACCGACGGTCTCCCTAGATCACCGTAGTCGCGTTCTAGCAACGAAACATGTAAGGGATTGGCTTGCGTACCTGATTTGGCGTCCATCGAAGATCGGCTCGGAAATCCGACGATCCGTCTTCGGAAACTCCTACTCGAGGCAAGCCCTTCTCCCTTATAGACCTCCGGATGCCCGACGTCGATGAGGCGGCCGCACGCTCGTCTTTATCTCTCTCGACTCTCTCACAAACCCTTATAGAGAGAAGAAGAATAGAGGAAGCGAGAAGCAAAAATGGCAAAAGAGTGGTCTTAAGGGAGGAAGTCCATGCCTTTTATAGAGGTCTCGGCCGGGCCCTCCCATCACGGGCCGGGCTGGACTCGGTCCACACGCCAGGCCCAATATTTGGCCCGTTAAGGAAAACGGCAATCCTTCATTTATTAAAACCAATGCCGTATACGGTAAATTAATACGGTATTACGGTCGATTACAATTACAATTAAGGCGAGCCCACATACGGAAAATACTAACATTCTCCCACTTGGGGCGAGCATTAATGAAATTGTACTTTAGTGCGCGCCTTCATATTGGTTTAAGGATTAATCTCAACAGCCAATCCGATCCATAAAGTCGTAAACACCGGATCATGCCAGTAACTGCGTCAGCAGACACAGAGCTATTCATGGTCACGAATGTTCTTAACTTACTGATATGGATTCAATATGGTAGTGTGGCAAATGGATAACACCTCAAAAGAGATGTACTTTATGTGTTATCCACTTTGTTGGACACCATTTCTCTCTTTATGTGACACTGAACCTGACGTGCCACTAGAGAATATCTATGTGGTTCCAATGAACCAGCATATGTCTCAACTTTACAGTTAACTTTTCTTTATGTGTAACAAGACATACAAACATGGCAAATATCTAAAATGCCCATAGCCAATACTCGAGACTTACACATATCTCAAGATTTACAAAAAAAATATGTATTTAACATTAATAGTGCTGCAGGCACTTCAATACATATCTTTATATTACAGAATGTAATAAAATACAGATGCAAAATTTATGTAAAGCAGACTGAAAAATGCCTCCCACTAAAAATACAGCATCCGATGATGCCTCTAAGCCCATACTAGTGACATGTCGTTCAAAAAACACAAGGGCGAACACCTTTAGTTAGTGGGTCTGCAACCATATCATCTGTAGAAACATGCTCTACTGCAACGTCACCTTTCTGCCACGGACTCCTTTATGGTCAGAAATTTGACATCCATATGTTTAGACCCTTTAGACTTCTGTTGTTGTTAATAAACAACACTGCCAGAATTGTTGTCACAATACAACTGTATGGGTCTATCAACAAAATCAAATATGGTCAACTCCCTAATGAGGTTCCGGAGCCAAATCGCCTGAGTAGCTGCTGAAAACACGCTATGAACTCCGCTTGCATGGTCGAGGAGGATATGGACTTCTGTTTCTCACTTTTCCATGATACTGCACCGCCCGCTAACACAAATATGTAGCCTGTAGTCGACTTCTTGTCGTCCTGACAGCCGCAAAATCTGAATCCGAGTATCCAACAAGCTACAGGTTCTGAACACGCATGTATGTCATGATGTAGTCCCTTGTCCTCTTCAAGTACCTCAGGACCTTCTTGGCAGCAATCCAATGAGCATGTCCTGGATTTGACTGGTATCTGCCCAGAAGTCCTGTCGCAAAAGCAACGTCTGGTCTAGTACATACTTGAGCATATATGATGCTCCCAAGTGCACTAGCATAAGGTACATTCTTCATTTCAGATTTCTCCATCTCAGTTTGAGGACACTGCGAAAGATTCAACTTATCACCTTTACAGACAGGAATAATACTTGGCTTGCAATCCTGCATGTTGAATCTCTCCAGAATGCGGTCAATGTATGCCCTCTGAGATAACCCAAAATGTGGCGTGAACGATTCCTATGGATTTCAATGCCAAGGACAAAGGACGCCTCACCAAGATCCTTCATGTCAAAATTTTCTGACAGCATGTGCTTCGTCTCATGTAACAGATCAATATCACTGCTTGCCAGTAGAATGTCATCCACATAGAGAACAAGAAAAATGTATTCTTTCCCACTGACCTTGCCAGTATATACACTGATCCCACTTTATTTTCAACGAAGCCAAATGAAGTGACGACGCTATGAAACTTGAAATACCAATGCCTGGATGCTTGTTTAAGGCCATAGATCGACTTCTTCAATCTGCACATAGGTCACTAGAATCATCAACCTCAAAACCTTTAGGTTGAATCATGTAGACTTCTTTTTCAAGATCTCCATTCAGAAAAGCAGTTTTGACGTCCATCTGGTGTAGCTCCATGTCAAAATGAGCTACTAAAGCCATAATCACTCTGAAAGATTATTTAGAAGAGACAGGAGAGAATGTTGATTCATAATCCACTCCCTCACTTTGAGTAAAACCTTTGGCTACCAGTCTGGCTTTGAACTTCTCTATCTTTCCTTTGGAATCCCTCTTCGTCTTGTAGACCCATTTGCAGCTGATTGCCCTATGACCCGCGGGCAACTGACGAGCTCCCAGACTCCATTATCCCTCATGGACTGCAACTCATCTTGCATAGCATCCAACACAGGTCTGATTGTTCACAGCTAATAGCATCCTTATAGTAACTGGATCAACTACACAGCCAATGTCATAATCCTGTTAAACCAGATAGACTATATATTCAGGTGGGATCGCTGATCGTCGTTGCCTAACAGACCTCCTTAGTGGAATTTCCTCAACTTGAATCTGCGACTGTGGGGCTTGATTTGCTTCATCAGGAACGGTATCAACCATAGGATCCTGAAGCTCAACAGGCACAGTCTCTGGTATGAGAAGCTCCAAACCAGTCTCCTCGGCAACCATGGCATAGTTTCCTGCCTCTTCTTCAATTTTTCTTACTCTGAAACTGTTCTAGAGATCAAGCGATTATAGACCAAGCTTCATCCTGTGAGTTGAAGTTGGTTTGAGGATCCCAAACTAGAGGGAAGGGTATTCAGGGCTTGGTGTACTAATAGCTTTCTGAGATTACTGAACCTAAGGCATTTATTTCGTATGCAAATCTAGCATTCTTAGAATGTAATCTCTTACATCTCCCACACCCGTATACTTCATATTTAAACAGCTGCTGGATGAGTGTTCCAAACTGAGCATTAGAGGATACCCGATACCTGGCTTGCAGGGCTTCCATCATTTGTTTTGCAGTACAGTCAGCTGGGAGGCCACTCAACAAATGTTCCTGTATGGATCTCCTCATTGACAGTAAGCAGATCCTGTTGCTCTTTTCCAAGCGGCTAAATGCGCCTTCTCAGGCCCTGTACTGGTCTCCTCGGCAACAGCAGGTTTATCTTCGTTAAGAGCAATGTGAACATCGGCTAGTTCCATGGCAAACAGAAATTCCTCCCTCCATCTCTTGAAATTTGGAACCATTCAGAACCTCTATTACGGAGTTGCCATTCACAGAAAAAGGTGACTGAAAAATAAGCAATATTTACCATTAGCATTATGTAAGTACAGTGTAACTTTAAATCCTCAAAAGTACACATTTCAAAGAATTACACACATCATCATATAATCACATTTGGGCAGAATACATGACATGCAATTGTAAATTCCCTATATGACAACGACTATGAGAATATATTCCAATTTTTCGTGAAACACCACCTTTGGATGTATGAATCACTAGAATCGGTCACTTCTCAATCATATGTTGTTCATATACCCCTCCATGGTCTGACACACAATTACCTCCTTTGGGAGTATGACCATGTATCACAAACAGGAGACATCCCACCACAATGTGAGACTGATATTTCTTCAATTTAACTGAGTGTACCACTTTGCGGTCACAACCCAATCAAATCTTTGAAATTCTCTCACACCAGGGATATAATCTTCATGCCTCACATTTGCCATGTGGTGTGATTTCAAACTTGATGACATGGGCAATTGTCATTGAAATCAAAACCAGTGCTAATGGAATTGCTTCTCTCACTTGTGAGTATCAATCTCTGATTATCAGTGCTCAATTAAATTCTACACAATCCTTATGTGGTATTCTACCATTGAGCCAATCTTATTATTCTCAAAAACCATATGGAAATAATCAAATAAATTGAAAAAGACGAAAATGCCCCTGAATTTTATACTTGCACAAAGGGTTTTTCACAATTTCAAGACCTTAGGGGGCTCAAAAAATTAATTTGAACATACCACAGTGTAGGGAATTTCCATAGAAGCACAACGGCCGAAAAAATCGCCCCGATCGGCCCGCCGGACACGCTCTCACAGGGCAGCACTGCAACGCCCGTGCGGCGGCCCCCCTGGTTGACCGTTGACCACGGTCAACGGCCCAACCGCCGTTAACGGTCAACGGTCTGGTCGACTCGGTCAGCATCGGTCAGGTCGGGTCTGGCCAGCCCCGACGACCCGTCGCCCTGCCACGTGGCAACCCGACGGGTGTGCCACGTGGCGCACTATCGTGGGGCCACTTGGCGACGGCGCCGCCCGACACTTAATGTGTCGGGCGCGTGTGGGCACGTGGAGATCACGCGCCGTCGCAGCCAGACCTGTAGGGCCCGTCGTGAGCGGGCGCGTGCGGCCTCCCCTGGCCTGCCGGCGACCCCCCGAACGCTCGTCACTCGACAAAACGAACCCAATATGCTTTCAAAACTCAATTTTTAGCATGCGAAAAGTCGCGAAATCAGGCAATACAGTCGTGCTAAAAAACGAGCTACGGGCGCTTTGATACCAACTGATGGGCCCGTCCGTGGCCGTTCTGTGCCGTCCTCTTCCACCGACGGTCGTGTTTCCCCGCCCCTAGATCACCGTAGTCGCGTTCTAGCAACGAAACATGTAAGGGATTGGCTTGCGTACCTGATTTGGCGTCCATCGAAGATCGGCTCGGAAATCCGACGATCCGGCTTCGGAAACTCCTACTCGAGGCAAGCCCTTCTCCTTATAGACCTCCGGATGCCCGACGTCGATGAGGCGGCCGCACGCTCGTCTTTATCTCTCTCGACTCTCTCACAAACCCTTATAGAGAGAGAAAGAATAGAGGAAGCGAGAAGCAAAAATGGCAAGAGAGTGGTCTTAAGGGAGGAGTCCATGCCTTTTATAGAGGTCTCGGCCGAGCCCCCCATCACGGGCCGGCCGGACTCGGTCCACACGCCAGGCCCAATATTCGGCCTGTTAAGAAAACGGCAATCCTTCATTTATTAACCAATGCCGTATAACGGTAAATTAATACGGTATTACGGTCGATTACAATTACAATTAAGGCGAGCCACATACGAAAAATACTAACATTTTTCTGCTAAACAAACGGAGTCCTACAACTGAGTTTTACACTCCTTTTCACCCTCACTATCGGAACACAATGG
>JAGVVM010010865.1:0-16522 GCA_019149425.1 Psidium friedrichsthalianum
ACTAAGCCGAGTGTTCTGAGAGTGACCCTTAGCGACTTGGCAAATGTAACATTTGTTAACAAATCACCAACATCCTCCTCTTTAACTGGGCCCATCGTACCGTTCTTCACCAGTGCCACAGTTTTGTCACGACCACGTGTCCGCCCAGAGCACCACCATGGAGTTCTTGAATAAGCTATTCTCGCAAGAGCCGCGAGGAAATTGGAAAAAAAAAAAAAAAAAAAAAAAAAAAAAAAAAAAAAAAAAAAAAAAAAAAAAAAAAAAAAAAAAAAAAAAAAAAAAATAATCTATCTCGAAAACAAGTCCCTTTCATGAATTATCATATCTTCCAGATAACCAATTTCAGAACACTACCTGTGCCCATATTTCCCGAAATCTCATCTTCAGCATATATAGAACAAAGCATGGTCCAAACCCAACAACATCGCTGCGCATAGTCGTTAATATGGCCGCAGCCGCACGTCCCTAAGTGCGCCTGGCGACTTTATTCAATGCCCGCCTTGTGACCAAGTTACAAAGTTGAATTGTTCCAAAAGGAGACCCATCGCGCTGCATCCTGTTTTAAGTGCTTCTGACTCTTGATATACTTAAGGGCTTGATGATCAGTATTCAAAATAAATTCATGCTGATAAAGATAAGGTTGCCAATGCTTAATAGCTCGCACTACAGCATAATATTCTTGCTCATAGGTAGACCAACGCTTGCAAACATCATTAAGTTTCTCGCTAAAATAAGCAATTGGCTTACCTTCTTGGGAAAGAACAGCACCAATTCCTACGCCAGAGGCATCGCAATCCAACTCGAACACCTTCTCGAAGTCAGGAAGCATCAATACTGGCGCCGTGGAGAGCTTTTCTTTGATAAGATCGAAACTTGCTTTAGCTTCATTACCCCAATGAAACTTCCCTTTCTTCAAACAATCAGTGATTGGGGCCATAATAGTGCTGAAATCCCTGATGAAGCGCCGATAGAATGTCGCCAGTCCATGGAAACTACGAACATCACCAACATTCTGAGGTACCGGCCAGTTGCGGATTGCAGCCACCTTTTCTTTGTCAACACGAAGACCATCAGCTCCCACAACAAAGCCTAGAAAAAGAAGTTGTTCGGTCATGAAACTACACTTCTTCCGATTAATAAATAACTGGTTCAGCTGCAAGACTTGCAAAACCTCTCTTAAGTGCTCCATGTGCTGCCGATTATCTGAACTATAAATAAGAATATCATCAAAGAAAACCACTACAAATCTGCCAATAAAAGGTTTGAGAACCTGAGTCATCAAACGCATGAAAGTGCTAGGTGCGTTAGTAAGCCCAAATGGCATAACAAGCCACTCATAGAAACCGGCACTTGTTTTAAAAGCGGTCTTCCACTCATCACCAGGGCGGATGCGAACTTGGTGGTATCCGCTACGTAAATCGATCTTAAGACTCTCGACCCAGCAAGTCTGTCAAGCATATCATCAAGTCGAGGAATTGGAAACCTATATTTGACAGTAATTCTGTTGATGGCGCGGCTATCCACGCACATTCATATACTACCATCTTTCTTTGGTGTGAGAAGTGCAGGAACAGCGCAAGGGCTTTTGCTCTCACGCAAGAAACCCTTCCGAAGGAGCTCTCCCACTTGTTCTTGCAGAATCTGGTTCTCCTTTGGATTCATCCGGTAATGCGGTAAATTAGGAAGACTGGCACCCGGAAGTAAATCAATTTCATGCTGAATATCCCTCAAATGAGGTAATCCATCAAGTAACTCCTCTGGCATAACATCACTGAATGCTTTCAACAAGGGTTTAAGCACATCAGGTATGTGAACAATAGTTTGGTGATCCCCTTTCTCCACAATCATATACATTCCTTCACGTTTACGCACATTCAACATAATATCAGCACCCTGCTTCTTTGGAACTTGAGGATTATTATTCTTTGGTTTCAAAGTAATCTTAACCCTTTTCCAAATAAAAGAATACGTATTCTCTCTAGCCCGGTGAGTGATATCAACGTCATACTGCCATGGTCGCCCTAACAATACATGGCATGCATCCATCTCCACAACATCACACGTAATAACATCTTGATATGATTTTCCAATCGAAATAGGCAAATGACAAATCTGATTTACCTTTAACTCTGGCCCCTTACGAATCCAGCCAATCGTATAGGGCGTGGGATGCGGTTCTGTCTTCAACTGCAAGTAGCCTACCAAGGCCCTCGAAACTATGTTTTCGCAACTACCGCTATCAATAATGAGATCACATACCTTACCGTTGATGGTGCAGCGAGCACGGAAAAGTTGATTTCGCTGGGTGTCCTCGATCCGCGGGGCAAGTAGTAGGCGTCGGATGACACAGTTAACTTGCTCACCCACTTCATCATCCACTTCTTCCTCTTCCACCCAATCTTCTTCATAATCGTCTCCATCATGCTCAACTACATTAGCCATCCTCTGCCGTGGACAATCGCTAGAACGATGGCCCAATTCGTTGCATTTGTAACACTTAATTGGTTGGGGCTTAGCATAAGGATTCTATGCATTCTGATTAGGAGCGCGACTGTTTGTCGCGGTTGGCTCCTTGGACCCTCCTGCAGTATTTCCTGATCTCCGGTTCGTTTCATCAAATTGTTGTGTCAAGGAACTCGAGACTTCAGATTGCTTTCCTTTTCCGAACGATCCACGACCCAAGTAGCTATTACCTCGAGTATTAGATCCAGTCCTCTCCAATTGCATCTCAATCTTTTGTGCCATCTCCTGAGCATCCTCAACAGAAAACAACCGATGCAAGGAAACTCGATCTTGAATGTTAAGTCGTAAACCATTGACATACCTAGCAGTCTGAAGAAACTCCTCTGTATAAGCCTGGACGGATCGATTCATCTGCCTGCAATTCTGAAATTGCTGGAATAACAATTGTTCATAATCAGTCGGAAGGAACCTAGTCTTCAACATCTGCTTCATCCGATCCCATGTTCAGATTGGTGCCTTTCCTTGACGGCGTCGGTTTAGTTGAGTTTGCTCCCACCAAGCCGAAGCGCCACCCTTCAACTTGTATGCCACGAACTTCACTTGGCGGTCCTCTTCGATCTCCATAGCATCGAAAAATTTTTCGACCTCCCAAAGCCAATCCATAAATTCTTCAATGTCTAAATTGCCATTAAAAGTAGGAAGATCTACCTTCAATTGATACTGCTCAGGATTTCGTCGATAACCTCCATGACGACAAGCCCCATGAACATGCTCATCCTAGAACCCCCTATTTCGGCGACCCCCACGAATTGGCATGTCCTGGAAGTCCTCTTCATCTTCGTCTTCAGTATCCTCGACATAGTCGGGACGCCTACGTCGGGGATTTCCTCCACGTTCCATGGCAACTTCGGGATCGCGAACGACAGGAATTCGCTCGGCTGGAAGAATACCAGGTGCCTGGTTTGTGGTCAAGCGCTGTATAGCCTCAAGGATCTCTTGAAACTTCCGATCGGTTTGACTCACGAACTGATTGAATTCAACCCGCGTAATAGGCTCGTTTCCATGGCCCTCCGTTGCGGGAAGATTGACATTCACGTTATTCACCATCATCACAGGAGAAACCTGCTCTGATACCAAATGACGCAGCGAAAAAAACAACTTCCAAGGGGAAATTCTGAATTTTTTATATTGCCAGATAATCTGATTACAAAGATAGACATCCTTTTATAGTGAAAGGACTCCTTAAGGAAGTAGCATAACTAAAGATAATATTATTAAATCCATATCTAATCAAATCAAGGAAATTCAAATCGAATAATGCTATTAAACGGAATATTCTAAATTGTCTAAATCAATGGACTTTCCCAAACTTCCGACGATCGTAATCTTCAAGATAATTAAGCACCAGCTGTTCTACATCAATAAAGCCCTGAATGAATTTGGTCACTAATCATTATGTCGGCAATCAAAGCCAATGTTGGGTAGATGGAAACTCTAGTTCCGAAGAAAACATAAAAATTGAACTAAATAACAAAGGGCATAGTTACCTGCACACCGGAAATTGCCTTTACCACGGTTGACTTCCGTGGGCCACATGACCTATAGCGCTTGACAGAGAACAACGTGGATTTAAGTAACTCGCTAACTAAGAGAAATTTTCAGCCCATAATAATAATAATAATAATAATGTTTAATCACAGCAAATTCATGCATGACAACATGATTATCTCCCTCGAAAATTAGCATGGACCGCTCATCTCAACTCATACGACTCAACTCATATGAATTCAGCAAATTAAGTAGGAATAGACATATTCAGCAAGCTCGGAATGCCGCAGGTGTACAAATTCAACAAACAGCGCATTCTGAAATGAATACTGTGCAAACTAATAGTGATTTGCCAGATAAACCCAAAACAGGGCAGCAACAGGTGGTATGAAGAAGAAAAGCTACAAATGTTAGTTTAGAGCAAATTTTTTTTTTTTTTTGGTCAGAAAAGCTTGATCTTTATTCATTGAAGCGACAAGAGTTCACGTGAGATGAGCCCAAGGACCGGGCGTTGTTTAGAGCACAATTCACTCACACAACGAAAGCAGATTTAACCATTGATAACTAAGTAAACCGAAGCAGTAAAGTTCTAGGCCTCAGTCCTGCATACAAAGCAACAAAGTAGAAACGATGCATAAGTAATAGATTGAAGAAAAACAACAGAGGACCTTAATGATCGAATCGGAAGGAGACGTTGTCCGAAACAATGATTGTCTTTTGAACAACAAATGGATATGGAGATCAGGCATGAGCATGAATCCAGCAAATCTAAGTGACAGACAGCACTTATAACTATAAGTACTGCATTTTATGAACATACGCAGTATACATTACCTCGAGCTCAACAACTGAAAGAAGGGGGCGGCCAAAGCATCTCCGATAACTCTGAAGGGGTAACCCGTGGCAGAAATAGATGATGGAGAGAGAGATAAGGATTCAAAGAAGAAATAGATAGATTTATCGCTGCTAAATTTGAGAATTTCTTTCTCTATACTCCCGGCTCTATCCACTGAGTTAAATACAAAATGTCTGATCGGCGATCATTTCAACTTGAAGGTGCAGTCGTTCGTCACGTAACGGTGATTAAATCAAGGAATGGAAGTCCTGAGAGCGTCAGGATCAAAGATCGATATCCATGTGAGAGCAACTTGAAGCAACCCATGTTGGAGGTAGAGCGGCCAGAGCAATCAACTCCGTGTGGATCCTAATAAAAGACCAAGAAATCAGAGCGATGACGACTGAATCAAAAACCGAAAATAGAAATCGAAGGATCCCAGAAAACTTAGCTTCGGCTTTGAAGCCATGATCCGGCGGTCTAGAGCTCGACATGACAAATCGGACCACTCCAAGCTAGGCCTCAGTTGGACTTGCTCTTCAAGACAGACTTAAGGCATCCCGAGATGCAGTCGAGAAGTTCCCTGTTTTGCTTAAGCGGGGTGTCACCAAAGAAGAGGCAAATGACATGATACAGAAAATAAAGGCCTCTGGAGGAGTTGCAGTGGTGGAATGAGAGCTCCAACCCGGAATAGCTATCGAGAGCTATGTGACCTTGAAGGAACATAAGTATTGGCTTATATAAAGACAGTTAGCGCAGAGAGAGATTCATTGCTAAAGTATCGCACAGGTGATTCGCACGGTTAGCAGGGAAGCGGAGTCGGTTATGGTGGCACGTTGAAGAAAAATCAAAGGGAGAGAGGGAGAGGAATTGCACAATATATGGGAGACTGTTAACAGAAAGATACGATCTGTTCATCATTGCTTATCCCTTTAATTTGAGTGGATTTGGTCATTGAAAACCAATCAATGATTGGCTAATCTTATGCGAAAAGGTTGGAACGTTAAGTCACAAATTTTTATTGAGAAAGCGGTGGAGACTGGTTCCACCGGTTTCAATTTTCATTTTACTTCTCATATCTTCCCATTTTCCTGGCTTAATTTAGCATTAGATTGGAGAATTTAAAAAGGAAAATCATTAGCTAGCAATACCGAATAAAAAAAATAGAAAAATCCCATATTTTCCCATCAAAGAAAAGATGAACTAGACTTAAATTTTTTGGGGAAATTGTCAAAAAATTCCAAAATCGATTGCAATTTAATCAATTTAGCCCTGAACCTTTTAAATTTATCAATTGAGTCCTAAATATTTTTACTTTTTGTCAATTGAGTCCTATTAGCTAGAATCACTAACGACGGCTGCCGGCTATCCTACTTGGCAAGGCCGATGCTAACATAGAAAATCTTAAATAATATTTAACATATTTTCAAAAAAAAATTTCCTCTGATTTCTTCAACAACTAACGAGGTCGCCTAGCCCTCGCCGGCTACGGGTGAGGGCCACAACACCCTAGTCGATCACTGGCGAGGGCTGCAATGCCTCATCGACTGCAGGCGAGGGTCACGGCCCTCCCCAAATCTCAGCAAGGCTAGGCAATGGCTGCAATCCTCGTTTGCTATCAACAAGCATTGCGGCCCTCACCTACCAATGAAGAAGAAAACCAAAGTAAAAAAAAATTCAAAATTCAAAAAATTCAAAATGTATAATATTATTTAAAATTGTCCACGTCAACGCCAGTCGTACCGCGTAGAACTATCGGTGTCCACATCTACGATTTTCATTTAATATGACTCAATCAGCAAAAAGTGAAAATGTTTATGGCTTAATTGGCAAACTTAAATGGTTCATGATTTAATTGGCAAAAGTGCATTAAGTTTATGAATTTTTTTGAGAATTTCCCCAAAACATATTAATTGAAACTTTTAAAGGAGTCGACATCATTCTATACCAAAGAAAAGATTTGGGATACGGTTGGCAAATGTTAGTGATAATATATTTACACTTGTGATTATCTTGTATTTTGGTATTTAAATTGCTTTTCCATTCTTCATTTTCAAAATGTTCCACTTACTAGGATTTTTTCCAATTGTGATTTGTTTTATGTTAGCTAGTAATTATCCTTTCCAAATTCTCTAATCTAATCCTAAATTAAGCGGAGAAAATGAGAGTTAAAAGAAAATCCAATTGGCGCTTTATCCTCTCTTAGCTGATGATGTGATGCGGCCATGCACCAACTAACTCCTCCAACCAGACTGAGTCACTTCGGTGGCGTCACCTGGGAGAGTCGTGTTCGCCGTCCTCAGCCACTACCGAGCCGCCCTCAAATGCCTATCCACCACCACCACCTCCATTGCCAGACCTTCCTTCCCCGCTGATTTCCCCTGCGACCAGCGCCTCCTCAATCTGCCGCAACCAGTGGTGCCACGAGCGGCATGGGGCTGAGTTCGACCACATCAGGGCAAACGTGAACTGTCCTCGGTGCTCGAAGGAAATGCCCCTCCTCTTCTCCAACCACCCCGTCTCCATTACCGGCGAAGAGCCCGGAGTTTACAGCGCCCTCAACCTCTGCCCCCTCCGCCGGACCGCCTTCTACTTCAGGCCTTTCAAGCTGGAGCCACTGCAGGGGAAGCTTCGTCGAGATCAGCCGGGTCTCTGCCGAGGACATGGAGAGGCGTCGTGATGCTTTCTTGTGCGATGACCGAGCGTTGAGGTGAAACGGCGGAGATTGGCGAGGTGGTTGCGGACGAAAGAAGAATTGTGTAGGGCATACATATTATGTGTATTGAGTTCATAATACTTTGGCCCGACATCTTATATGTGTACCCCGTGCCATATATGAAAGGAGGGTTTTGAGAGAACACGTCACTTCCTCCCTTCTTTCCTCTTCCTTTTCTATTTTTCTATTTCTACTTTGCTAAAAGAATCTCTTCATTATCCATGTCGCTCCCTCCCCTTTTCTCTTCTTTTTATTTATTTTGTTTTATTTTGAGTTTAAGGCTCCGTTCTTTTCGTGGATAATAACTTCCAAGAAAATATTTTCGGATTTTTCGATATCCAGTTCACATAAAATAAACTAACCAAGGAAAATATTTCACAATCACAAAAAAAAAAAAAAGAACATCTTCAAAAGTAGGGAAAATGATTTCTTTGAAAAGAGAAAATCATTTTCCCTTATCTTTCCTCCCTCCACTCCTTTACATTTATTTTATTTTTAATTATTTTTTAAAAAAAATCCACGTTTATTAATATTGTTTTATTTCAATATTTTTTCTTTTTTCTTTTTTCTTTCTCTGGCAAGGTCAAGATCGCCCACCTTGCCAAAGTGAAGCTCACCGACCTCGCCCGAGCTCATTTTCCATGTCGAATGACGAAAAAAAAAATTTCTAGTTCATTTTAGGTTTTAGCCAAATACCGAAAAATATTATTATTTTCCTAAAAAACGACTTCTTGAAAAATATTTTGCAAAAACAACTCATTTTTCGTGAAACAAATGAAACCTAAATGTATCAATCATGTTCCTTCCATTCTTTTGCGCTTCGTGGGTTAATGTCAAATTTTATCGGAAAGTACAGTGAATCATTACAGTTAGACTATATTTATTTTATTTTATGCGTTGCAATCTAATATATTTCTCTTTAATGTATTAAACTACATTTCATATATTTAGAGAAAATTTCAAATAAAATCCCTAAGTGAGGCTGCAATCTCAAGAGAGGGCTCAAATTGATATTCTATCAAATAATTGTCCTTATTTTTTTTTTCCTTTACAATTAGAGGTGTCCAATGGGTGGGTCGAGTCGAGTTTGGATCGGGTTAAATATAGTCCAACCCATATTGACCCGTTTAACCCGTTTTGACCCATATTCAACGTCCCATACCCGACCTGACCCACAACCAACCCATACTCGACCTGACCTATTTTGACCCATATTGTCAAATCACACTAATATTCTAAGAAAAATTATATAACTCATTTAACCTACTTTAAGCTTTTCACATATATGTGCTATTGGATAAAAATTTTAAATCAAATAAAAAATAAAATTAAATAATAAAAAAATTAGTAAAAAAATAAAAAAAATGATATTACTAAAAAACTTTCATGCAATAAAAAAATCTAGTGAAAACTTTTTCTATTTTTTTAAATTTTTTCTGATTTTTTATAATTTTTAATTTTTTGAAAATAAAATATTTTATTATTAAAAATAGTTTTTATATTTTTAAAAGTATTTTTATTTTATTTTTCTTTTATTTTTTTTTCATTTTTCTCCGGCCACCTGCAGACGGTAGCGGCGGGCGACCGGCGGCCAAGGGCCCGTTTTTAAAAATAGAAAATTAAAAAAATAATAATAATAGAGTGTGGCCTTTGATGCCCTTGGTCCATTTGTAATTTGGGGGAGTTATGGATCGAAAATAAGTCCAATATTGGTCAAAAATGGATTTCATGTATGGCTCAGTTCTGACCCATTTAATTTCACTTCAACTTTTTAGATCCATTTTTAGTGAGTCCTTTATAAGTTAATAACCCATATAAGACTCATTTTATGTAAAATATGGATAAAATATGGATCTATGACTCATATTGACGGCTCTATTTACATTTATGGGTCACTGGTGCCGCAGAAGCTTCTGTACATAGCCAGCAGACTTATAGCCGATCGAGCATTGAATGCAACATATCACAAAATGCGCGTTATTAAGGCATCTGAATATTATTGTACTTCCACAACCGCCAGATGTCATAGACTCGTAGACACATCCAAAGATCATCAACCAGAAATCATTTGTGCTCCACTTCCTGCGCTAATCTCTCTCTCTCTCTCCCTTCAACTAGTAAAAGAACTTTGAATTCTCTTTCCCGTCTTTCTTCCTTGGTTTCTTCTGCTACCAACTAAGAAGATTGCATGCTGGCACAGAATTCCATACTCGAATAGAGGGCACATGCTGTGGATGTGGATCTAATTACATCGGATATAAAACAGCAGGTAGCAGTAGCATCTCAAATGAAAAATATGGAACAGATAGCGATATCAATGAATCCATCTGTCGATTATTGTACATTATAAAAAGTTTCAGGTGTTTCGGATTAAAGCATTGTTAAAGTAAGCAAACCGCAACTTTCAAATTGAGCAAAATGGAAAAGTTGAAAATCGTCGTCGGGGGTGCTGTTGACGTGGAAATTACAAGCAAATTAATCTATATTTTCCCCATTTTCACATGAAACCACCCAAAAGTGATGGGATGAGATGAAAATTGAAACTCCTGCACCAAAAAAGAAAGAGGAGAAAGGAAACAAATGGAGTTTTTTTTTTTTTTTTGTCTTTCGATCTAGCTCTATCCTACCATATTCTACTATACAAACCACTGTGTTTACTATGTGCCGTGTGCAGGTGGCGGAAACCTTGCACGCTACTCATGCATCGCCACCACACTTCCCCCGAAAGTGGAGATTCGAAACAAATGGAGTTGGAAGGACTGCTATTTGTACACACATTGCTGCGGTTTACAATTGCTTCCAGAGATTGGCGCTCTGGTGGCACGGATAGGCATTGATTCCGTCTGGAATTGAAAGACTCGCATTTCTTCAATTCACCATGGCTTGAATTTAGATGCCATTCTGACAATTTTAGATGAGTTCCTTATCTGGAAGATCTTGGAGACCCTTCAAAACTTCAACACCATCACTCATCTGGGGACGGAGTCCTGGATCGCGGCTAAGGCAGCGAGCAACCAACTGCGAAGCAATGAGGGCCTTTTCTAATGGGTATTGACCTTCAACTCTTCGATCTATCAATCTGAACAACTCCGTTTCTTGGTTAGATATGGACGAGCCCATTCAACAAGGTCATGCTGATCAGAAGGCCGATTTGTGTCTCTGGCTCGCAATCCGGTCAAAATTTCCAAAAGAACCACACCAAAACCATAGACATCGCTCTTTACCGTGACGCACCCTGCAATAGAATATGGGCAATCACTAGACGGAGTACATAAAATAAGTACCAAATGATCCTATTTTAGATATTAGTACAATCCATGAGGTATCCGCCAAATATCTCAACCACCTCTAGCAATCAAAACAGGTACTTGACCTAAAAGGCTGAGACAATAACTTAGTTCTCTATCCTTCCATTACTTCTTTTTCTTATGATAATAGTAAGCACCCTGCACGCTGTTGCGGATAGAAAGCTATCGGTATTTGTCATGAAACTATCAAAATAATTGGAAAAGTATCAAAAAAAGTCCTAAACCTATTGCATTAGTGCCAATTGGTCCTAAATCTTTTATTGGTGTCAATTCAGTCTTAAATCTTTTGCATTGGTGCCAATTTAGTCCTAAACCTTTTACATTTCTATAATTGAGTTAATTCGGTCAATTTGGCCTGAAATTTGCTAACATGGACGTCGATTATCATATGTGGCATGGCTGGCGCTAATGTGGATAATTTTTTTATATTTTTAATAATTTTTTAATAAATATTTTGGATCTCTTCTTTTTCTTTTTCTCAATCATTAAAAAATTATTTAAAAATCTTAAAATAATATTCATAAATATCTACGTCAGTGCTAGCCGTGCCACGTAGGACAACCGATGTCCACGTCAGCGAATTTTTGGCCAAAATTGGCTAGATTGACTCAATTAACAGAAATGCAAAAGGTTTAGGACTCAATTGACACAAATGCAAAAGGTTTAGGACTGAATTGGCACCAATGCAATAGATTTATGACTTTTTTTACACTTTCCCTCAATTAGTGGCATGAAAGTGTACTAAAGCCCAAATTATTATATTATAGAAAGATGGCAATTCTGAAGCACAATATTATATCTCGTCATCATAAAATACTTTCAAAGCGTGAAGACACTCCATCATGAATTTGAAAGAATAATATCAACCAAAAGCAAAACAAAAAACAAAAAAAGAAGAAGAAGAGAGAAAGTAACATCAACATCACCTTTATCTCAAACTAGTTGGGGTCGGCCAGAGAGAAAGTAACATCACTATAGGAAAATCACTTGCCAGGAACGAGTGATTAACATGCATTACGAACTCCCTTGATTTTCACTCTCAAGATTAGAGGTGGCAAAATGGGTCAAGACCCATAATCTAACCCATATTTAAGATTGTGGGTCATAAATGAGTTACTTAATAACTTAACGGGATCTTAAATGGGTTTCAAATGGGTCATAAATGGTTAGCTATCTTAAGTGAGTTAATTTTTTATTTTTATCATTTTTAATTGTATAAATCGTCTACAATGTTTTAGTAATATAATTTTTTAACTATTCACAAATGTTTGCTAAACTAGATTAAATATTAAAGTGTTTAGTAATATGGTTGGGTCGTTAGATTTGTACTACATGAAAATGGGTCAAAACTGGTTAAATGGGTCAATATTGATCGAACAACATTCGCCTGACCCATCCGTTTGACGCCTCTGCAAGATTCCAACTGTCATATCTTTATAATCAGTACTTACCATTTCCAAAGCCTGTGTACGGTAGAAGTAAATCTAGATCACCTAGGAATGCTAGCACCTGAGGTTCCAGCATAATTCAGATTAATCAAGGAAAAAAAATATGAGAACAAACACCCATATATTATGCTCAAAGGAAACAACAGTTGAGAGATGCCTCCAACAAAGAAAAGGACTGCAGGTAATGAGTACCAATCAGTCATTCCACATGCTACGCTGCGAGTAATGTTCCAGAAGTTCAATCATGAAATATGCACAATAATCAAACCCAAGGAGTAGATGTCCGGTGGACCGAAAGTAACGGAATAACATCATTTGGGAGACTACATGCAGGACTGAAACAGGAAAAGTTAACTTAAGCATGGATGTGCAAGAACTAGAGCTGATTGTACCATTCCTGCAGGACAGACCAGGACAGGATGCACACAGTGAAAAGACCGTCGCTCTATTTTCTTTGTCCTTGGTCACGATTGGTACCTGCCTAATTCAATTCAGCTCCTAATCATAATTGGGGCACATGCTGTATAGATTGGGGCGGTTTTCTTCTTTACCATATTATAGGATTTGACATGTCAAAAACATTACTCAACCACGTTTATGCAGGTGACTTAGACATTTCTCATCCTCAAATTGCTCATACTAACATATACATACCAGTCACCAGTATTCTGGGTCACATAGCCCACTGTTCCAAGGACGCCGGAGAAGCGAGAGCTATCTCCCTCACTAACTTTTTTTGCAACTCCTAAACCAGAAAGCTTGACATTGTAGTCCTAAAAAAAAACAGGTTATGAAAACATCAAACAACATGATTAAAAAGGAAAAAGAACTTCACACACAACTTTTGCTACATACAGCATCTAATAGGATCTTGGAAGTTTTAAAATTACGGAATATCACTTTCAGTTCCTGCTTCCTCATGAAGAAAAGCAAGACCCTTAGCAGCATCCAGCGCTATTTTCATCCTGGTAGACCAAGGAAGAGGAGGAGTCGCTCCTACACAGACCACAAAAAGAAACACAAGAATTAACTAATAAAATGTCTGTCCTCACATATATCAATATCCCCTTTCAGAAGCCACAATAGTCAAAGATAATTGGTAAAACTGATACTAACTTTTGGAAAATAACTGTAATAATTACTAGTGCAAGAATGTAGAAACCACAGCAGGATTCCCTTCTTCTTTTTTCCTCATAGAATTGAAAATTTACACTTGGGGGAAGGAAAGCTCAGCGAAATCTGCTCAAACAAATCCTTATGCCCTTCTAAAAGAAACATTTAGTATCTTTCCAGAGTCATTCCATTGGCAAGCATGTACCTTCCATTAGATATCATTACTAGCATACTTGCAAGCTTCATACTTGGATTCATCCTTGTTAGATTAATTAAATATTAAACCACGCCTTCATCCAATAGCTTAAGCTTTTGAACAGTTGATAGTGGTCCCACAAATTCTCACATGGTATCAGAGCAGGAGGTCCTGGGTTCAAATCTTTCCAGGCCCCTATTTGTCTTCCCAATGATAATTTTCACGCTTAGTACTAGGCAAAAAGACCAGACTAAGCGTGAGGGGGAGTGTTAGATTAATTAATATTAAACCACGCACGCCTTCATCCAATACTTAAGCTTTTGGAACAGTTAGCAGTGGTCCCACAAATTCTCACAATCCTCAATACGGTACAACTGTGGTGTTCTCGTGCACAAATGACCAAGTTAATGAGAATTACATCTCAGAATTTCCTGAAATGTAGTACTGAGTGACAAAGAGAGAACGATTCTACAATCATCACACAGATGAAGCTGCTAGAAAGTGACATGTCATGACTATTTCACAAGATCTCCAACATTTCTTTCCTTTTACAACTATAATGTCTTCTGAGTATGATAACTTTGAACGTCTCTGCTATTCCATCCTTTTGGTTCCCAGTGGCACCAACATCAAACAGCAATTTATGTTAAAAAATTTTCAAGCAGAAGAAATTCACAGAGGATGAGCATTGTGAACATCACAACTTGTATGCCAATTCCTTCGAATGGTTCCAAGCCCTACAATCTTTGGAAAGATGTCTATAATAAGGACAAGTAAGATTCTTTCTACTTAACATTATTATCCAGATGCTAGTAGCAATCTAATAGTGTTTTTCTTGGGAGACAGACTTCCGTGTCCAGCTACAGGTGGACGGTTTTAACTTGAGTACGACATAATGTAAGACATGTCATTAAGAGCACCAATCACTAGTAATAGACAACTGCTCATAACTTATAAAGAGGTGACGTTGCAAGCTCCCTCGCCCCATATACTCATTACTAGCAGCCTTCGGTCAGACTATTTCCTCGCAATATCCAATTAACTTTACCAATTTGGATGCACTAGATGGCCACGAATACTCATTGCAGCCTGGCATGTGGAGAGTGCAACACATCAAAAGTCTACTAACTGTCAAACATGCATCAACCCAGAAAGATAAAAGATCATTAGATGATGTATTACCAGCCCATTCTTTGTCACCCATTGGCCCATCGCGCTCTAAACCTTAACAGCACGCAGCCCCATGCCAGGCCTTGCAGGAGCAATCCCATTTTCTTCAATCCAACCCTTAAAGACACGGCCAGAACTTCCTTCACCGGCAGAGTCTCATGCCTAAAGTTTCTTGTAGCTAACTTAAGATCAGTAAATAAAATTTCCGCAAGCAGAGAAGGAGCTTTAATTTCCTCTTTGAGTTTTAGAAGTCAAAGAGTTGATTGCGATGTTACTTCTCGGTCCTTAGATGAAGTTAAAAGGTACTGCTGTATTACTACCAGTCTTAATGAAACTGAGGAGTTAATCGCTGTTTACTAGTGGTTGTAGATGAAATGCCAGAGGAACAGAATGCTCTCCACCTGGGATCATTTGTAAAAACCACGCGCACAGCCAGAACCACTTCACTGAGAAACTTGCATCACTAAAGTTTCTTGCGGATAAAATTTCCACAGCGAGGAGCAACTCTAGGCTCCCTGTTGAGTTTAGAAGCTGAAAAAGGGGGGCTTATTAAGCGTAAATGGCGGGTTCTTTAGTAGGGGGGGGGTTGCTTGGAAGGAGGGGGAGGGAGTACAGGGAGGAGAAAAAGAGAGAGAGGGGAGAGGGGGGGAGGAGAGAGAGGAGAAGAGAGAGGGAGGAGAGAGGGAGGCGGGGGAAGGAGACAGAAAAAAGAAAAAGAGGGGGGGGGGAAGGGGAGGGAGGGAAGGAGGAGGAGAGAGAAAGAAGAAGGAGGGAGGAGGGGGGAAAAGGGAGGAAGGAAGGGGAAAGGGGGAGAGGAAAGGAGGAAAGGGAAAGGAAAAGAAGGGGGGGGGGGGGAGAGAGAAGAAGGAGAAAGGGGGGGGGGGGAAAAAAGAAAACTGTGGGAACTATTTCACTTGCAATCAAAGCGTGGAATAAGATGAGATCAGACAATGAATCTAGTAAATCTCTGGATATAGGCTACAGATGATTCGATGCAATCATTACAATCTCCTTATACTGTATACAACTCACATCCCTAACAACAAGCTTCAATCACCATTCAGCTTCAGTTCCAATCCATAACCCCACAATGCTTATGAAAAAGATAAAGCTTTTCTCACACAGCAACTCAGAATGCTAAGTTCCCTTCTCCTGATAACTAACTTTCCTCAATCTCTAGTGCCTAAATCTGTCACACGACACTTATGTCTTCACTATGAGATAACAAGGTCCATTGTTCATTAACCCCATTACTAGAACGATCTACAACACACACAGTTGTTAAATAATCACTTCCCAAACCAAACCAGCTGATACTGCCAAATAAAACTATGTGACCAAAGAGCAATACTAAGGAACACTGACAGTCAAATAGCGCTCAGAGATCCTTGGCAATGTCAATTTGCTAACAGCAGTAAACATTTATTCGATAAAGTGTGAAACTACATTCCGACAAAAATACTACAAAAAGAGAATTACATAAACTAATAGAGCAGAAGAACTCTCTAACCTCTCTTCCACCTTTACAAGTGTAGTGTGGTGGGTGATTGTCGGGTTTGTTGGTAGTGTAGTGGGGGGTTGGTTGGGGAGTGTTTCTTGGGTAGGTTAGTGTGGGGGGAAATTTGTACGAGTAATATCAAGCGCAGAAAAACAAGCTTGGAATTTAGGAACTAGAAACATCCACAGATAAAATAAGATATAAATATTTATAAATAATCCACCCAA
>JAGVVM010010868.1:0-14066 GCA_019149425.1 Psidium friedrichsthalianum
CGAGTTAACAGGCATTATGGTCATTGAGTGTTTAAAATTGTTTTTGTGATTATTATATTTTTTGATTTTTCGAAAAATTCAAAAAAACTAAAACCCTCCTGCCTGTGTGTTTTTCTCGGTTTTAGTTTTTTTTTTAATTTTTAAGATTTGAATTTAACTAATGAGATTAAGTTTGTATTACAATTTTATGGCAAAGAGTGCATTGATCGTCGGGAGAAATGTAGCCACTATCAGCACTGCTCTCCTTTATTGTAAAAACTATGCTACTTCGAGCTCTTTTTTTGGTTTTGAGTAATAATGACAGCTTCAGCCTTGTTATGTGAGTAGAGAATCGCTTTAGACTTAGAGCTATTGTTTATTAGAAATTTTTCCTTGGATATTCACTGCACCCTCAACACGATATTTTTTTATGTGTACCCTAAAAAAAAGAATACTGAGGTCATAATTGTGTTTCCGCGTGACCTTTCTCTCTCTGTCTTTGGCGCAAGTATATATATGTATAGTTCTTAACGCTTTGTCTGCACACTTATTCGAAACAGCCCCCGTAACAGAAAGGGATTTAATCTGAGGGGGCAAGTGCATCAACGCACCAAGACACACCGAGAGGAGAATTTATTCATTTCAAAATGATATTCCTTGGTGTGGTCAGCTCGCTCTCTTTCCAACCAACCGCATAGCGGCTTCTCTCTTTCAGTCTTTCTTTTTTTCTTTTTTTCTTTTTCTTTTGGGGATAACCAGGAAGACGTCATGGAGCTTTCCCTTCATTGACTCGATGTGCATGACTCGTGGTGTTGTGCAATTTGGACCCGGGCTCGATCGAGGCGGAGAGATAAACGGTGGACCAGTCTTGGCATTTTCCTCTTACTATGCGTATCCAGCGCGCCAAAAATACCTCTTCTTCTTGTTGTGCTGGTCAGTCTCTAGCCTATCTCGATACAACCACCCTAACGACTCTCCCTCCTCCTCCTCCTCCTTCTCTTTCTTCTCGTAAAAGCCAACCCTTTCCTGTGTTTTTTTTTTTCATACGAACTATCTGTTTCATGGAAGTTTGATGTCCTTGTGAATTCTTGGTTTTCCCGAGGCATTCAGACACCTTTCTTGATCTTTCTCAAGAGCAGTCCCGCGCTGAATCAGACCGAGTCTTGCCCTGTCTCGTCTCTATAGAGCATCGAATCTTGGAGGAGCAACTCCGATGTCTGTTTGTCCTTCAACTTTGCTGCTATCAATGCCGAGAGCTTGTTTGTATGCCCCTTCCTCCTTCTTTTCGCTTCTGGGTGTCTGTACTTCTTGTTTTTTTGCTGAGTCGAGGCAAGTGTTTTTGAGCAAACCCTTTCTGTCTCTTTTAATTGAAATTTCTGCGTCTAATTTGCACCTCTGGTTTTCATTTTTTTGCTGTCTCAACTCGCGTGAAACTGTGGTCTTTCTTTTAAGTACTAAAAATCTCCCGTTAGACATGTTCGATCAACGCAATATTTTTGATCGGTAGTTATAAGAGGCAGTGGTTCAATCTCCAGTTAGACATGTTCGAACGCAATATTTTTTCGAGAGCTTGTTTTTTGGATTGTTTTCAATATTTTATGGGAAGGAGAGTACAGAGGTTCTCATGTTGATGAGGTTGGCCTGTGCTTGGATCCTTGTATTCTGAGTTACCTGGTGCTTGATGTTGATGATGAGGTCACAGAATCTTGGTTCTTTAAACTGTATCTCCGACTATGGCCTAACTCTGAAAATGCGAACTTCGCCTCACATAGCGTGATCCTATGATTTGCTTCAGGTTCCAGTGATAAAGTCAGGCCTCGCGACATAAACGCCGTTAAGTAGCTAAAGGGATATTCAAGACTTTAGGCGCGCTCTTGCTTCGACCTCTCGCAGATGGAAGGGGACATCCAGTGCAGAGATCACGGTATCCGACTGCAGAACAGTCATCCTGGTCGCTGGTGGGGGTTCTTTCACGTCCTCGACTATCATTACTGGCGTCACGTTAGGAGAGCACTTCATGGCAAAGCCGTCGAGGAAGAAAACCCGCGCACTTAGCATGTCAGTTTGCCTCATCCTCCCTGTTTGGGTAGCTTTAGATATCACTTCCTTTTCTGAAATACTGCATTAACTGCGGGTGTCAGTGGTGTTACTTTTATCATATTGCATCACTATGGCACTTTGGATCTCACATTCCTGTTTCTATCTCTTGCAGTTCTTATCTGAGTTTATCTCCTCTGGTTTCAGTTGCGCTACCGAAAACATCTCTTTCAGCCGTGAGACTGGTCTAGGGCAAGACGAAGCAGAGGCATCTCTGGTAAATTCATGTTTTCACATAGAGCATCGTCTGAATTTCAGTACACACACCTCTGATTTATATCATCAAATTGCCAGCTATACTCGAGAATTCTCATTTTCAGTTACGGCCAATCTTTGATCGGAACGCTTCGCTTGTACACGGTGTAGCGATGAACTTGGATATCTTTTGATTCTGAACTTACAGCAGGAACGGCCAAGCATAGAGCTAATTCTCTCAAAGATGTTGCCCCGAGTACCACCAGAGAACTACTTTCAAAAGATGAAACGCGAGGAAAAGATCCATCAAGATTGGATTTTGAGCTTTCTTCTACGCCGACATCACCACACGAATTCCATCCTTGATGAAATAAAAGCCGAATGGACGGATCCTCTTATTATCCTTCATGACGGTGCTGACACTCCAATCCCAAATTGCAAGACCTTTATTCACTAAGGACAGGGAGGAGCTTGGTGGTGGAAAGAAGCACATATTTTCGAGAGAGGTGAAGAAGTGAAGCGAAAGCTCATGGACTCCGGCAGGGTGAGAAAATTTGCAGCGGCATGACAAAGATAGGCTGAGAAATAGAGTCAGGTAAACATGGATTCCCTCCCCAATGTCTCCAACAGCAAGATTCACATGCCGGCATTGTGGAACAATACGATGGCCAGCAGACTTCATTAGAAAAGCAGCTTCACAAAGTCTCGATCATTTCCGGTGGCCGATGCATCAGCGTTAGACATTATAGGCCAATCACTCTTAAGCACAGCAAAGTGAATGTGGTCTTTCCCAAAGGGCGAAAGCCGACAGCAATCAGTCCGGGGCCACCACCTCATTACACTTGCTGCAAAATCACGATGTACAATCAGTGCAAAGCAGTGGCCACGAAGCAAGAAGATACGGCTTCTTCCTCAGGCAACTCCCCACCTGATTAAGTTCACGTGGAATCAGACGTTCATGAATCAGATTAAACGCATCAAGCGTAGAATAAGGCGTGCATTTAAGAAGAAAGAATAGAAAATGCCCCAGCAGATGCTCGCCTTGACCGAATTTCTCCCGGATCAAGTTCTCCTGCTGACACGAAGAGATTTCTGAAATTCCCAGTACACGAGATAGTGAAAACTGGACCGATGTGAGTAAGCTACACCACATGGAAAGAGCTTCCTCTATACCGAGTCACTGATAGATATGCTCAGGTATTTCGAGAACGCTTATGGGAAGAGCCTAACTGCATCATTCCAATAGCCTAAAATTGACAACGACGACAGGAATTCCTCAGGTGGGCATACGAGTAAATCTTTTAGAAGGAGACTCTCCCTTCCGGATCCTCAAAACCCTATCTGTCCTCCTTGGTGTGGTGTCTCTAGATGCTGTTTGTTCAGACATGCGACTGATGGAGGACGGGGATTTTCTGTATGAAAACTGAGTATGATTCGCCAGCAAATTAGATTCTTCAGCTATATCTTCAAATCTTGATGGAAGTGCTTTATCCATGGTACTCTGGAGGTCAAGTTCCTTGAGGATATTAAAGAGAAGAAGAAGAAGGCGGCGATGATGATGATGCAGAGACTTGTACTGAACTGCGCTCCAGCACGGTTATAGCTTTAGATCAGAAGACTGTTGAACATAGTGAAAATGTTGTTGAATCGGTAGGGGATTGATAACAGTGCCCTGCATGAAGGGGAGATGTATATCACATGGGAAGCCGGTGGTAAGTAGATGAACTTATTTCAGTTTGTAGTCCCAAAACCGTCTCCAAAGGACGACGAAGCTATGCAGGAAGTCCTTGCCCTCAAACGTATCAACTACATCTCCAGACAAGTTCCATTTTCGCATCATTTGCCTGGAATACCTGGTTTAAACTGTCTAGAACGGGCAGAACTGGCATTTCTTAGCATATTAAGATCAGCACGTCCTTGAATGCAGATCTTACAATTCATATCCTCTCTAAAATGTTATGTTTTGTCTGATCCTAGTCACTCCAGTTCATAATTAGAACCTTCTGTCGGAATGCATTTGCACATTCATCCATTTGTTACTTTATTTCTCTCGTGTGCAAGAGTTGGGTGTGACAAATCGATCCATTGTTGCTTCAGGTTGCATTCATCTGGAGGAGTCGGTTCTCTGCAAACCTGCCCAGCAGCGCCATTTCTTGAAGACTTCGCATTTGGATAAAAGGATGAGGTAGACTTTAACTACTGAGTCACTTGCTCACTATCCGGCATCCCCAAAGTGAGCAATTTGAACAGTGGAAACTGCGGAGCAACCGCTGAACCTAAGTTATTAGACGATTTGGAGGATTGCGCAGCAGATCACGAGCTAGGATGCTCAGATGAGGACGTCCGTGGCTGATGGCAACCACCGGCTTCTGTTCAATTTAGTCAACGAAGCGCTGTTGGAGATCTGAGAGCATCGCCCGCTTACTTCCTCAAAAGCCTTCTCCTTTTACGACGAATGTCAAACCGATCCCCAAGGGTCAGCATATGCTCGAGAGGTTGGAAAAAAGTGAACGTACCGATGAGGCCCGGAGCAGGACCAGACATTAGATGACGTGATCGCCCGAGATATGTCAAAGGGAGATGGTTGGTCGAACTCCAGTGGAGGGGATTGCGTGGCGCTCGAATTGGAGGATTCGATTCTTGATGATCTCTTGGATGAAGTATTCGAGTCCTTAAGAGTGGAGCAAGTTGGCAGGTGGAAAAAGAATGTCTGCAAACCGTTTTTCACCGCTTTCTGCGCGCCAAGTTTTCCATGGACATGGTGGTTCTGGGCCTGCAAAGCACGAGATTGAGTTGCTTTTCAAGTGATGCTAGATTATTTTTCTCATAAGGGCTAGACGGAAGGATCTTAGTGTTCCGCTTCTTATGGCAACGTTTCGGTAACAAGGCAAGCCCGTGAAGTGTTTTTTTTTTTTTTGTATATATGTTAATACGGATGCTACGATCCGGAGTCATTCATCAATGTCGCTAGATTCGTCAATGTATTTTGCTCGATGTATTAGTGTGATGGGGAGAGTTTCGTTAGATCCGCCTTCTCCGTAACTTTATGTTTGATGTAAGTGAATGAAGTTGAATTTTAAAGAAAAGCAGCTGATTGTTACGAGCGTGCATGATAACTATTCTACTTCTCTGTTTCTGTTCCAATTTTATTTTTAGAGCAGGTTTGGAACAAAAATTGGTTTGGTAATGTAATTCTACTTTTCCATTTTGGAACAAATTTGTTCCGAAATAGATTTTGAAGGGAAATCAAAAACAAAAAATTATAACTTTTTGGAGGGAGAAACAGAAATAAAAACTAATAACCCCTCACTTTTTCTCAAGTACCCACCACCGTGGACCTCCACTCCTTGCGCCTACCTTCGCCCCCTACCTTTCCTCGCAGCCACTGTTGACCTTCGTAGGTCGCTGTCGCCCACCACCACCTTGTCGATCTTCGCTGTTGCCAACCACTACTCTCAATCACCCACCCCTGACCGCCGCTGCCCCACCGCCACCCACTATTGCCCTCGCCACCCATCACATGCCGTGCCCACCGCCACCTTTGCTAGTTGCTGCAACCATCGCTAGCTGCCACAATCGCTGTTGCAACCATTGTCGTACTAGAGTAAAAAATAAATAATAATTTTTTATTTTTAAATAGTAAATAATATTTCTAATAATAAAAATAAATTTTAAAAAAATAAAAATGAAGTATAAAGTTTTATTAGAAGATTTTGTGTTAATAATATTCTTGAAGTAGAAATTTTTAACTGTTGTTAAATGACTTCTATTTCAAGATAAAAAATTTTATACTGTTATCAAATATATTATATATATTTTTTTTGCTTAGAAACTCATTCGTAAACTAGGAATGGAAAAATCTATTTTTAGAGGGAACTTAATTTTAAAAGTAGAATGGTTATCATGTGTGTTCTTGCTCGAGCTTTTCCTATGCTACATGAGCGGCTGAAACACATTCTGGGAGGTTCTGAAATCTATTGGCTGTGCGTTTAGGTGACACGGATCGCGATACCCCGTCTCACCAGTACACTCTTCTCAGTCGTTGATTCTTCTCCCGACGGACGGTCCAGATTCACTAGCCAGCTCTTCCCTCGGAAGCTCTCGAAATTTTTTTCGAAAGTCTCCCGCCTCTTCCAAATGAACGCCAATTTATAAATACGAACCCTGAGCGTCTTCTCCGTCATCACCGTCGCATTCCTCCCTCATCTCCTCGCGAAAAACCAAGCGCGACCCAAAACCCTAGATTTGGTGACTAGAAATGGCCCGCACGAAGCAGACGGCGCGGAAGTCCACCGGCGGCAAGGCCCCGAGGAAGCAGCTGGCGACGAAGGCCGCCCGGAAGTCAGCCCCGGCGACCGGCGGCGTGAAGAAGCCGCACAGGTTCAGGCCCGGGACAGTGGCGCTGAGAGAGATCAGGAAGTACCAGAAGAGCACGGAGCTACTGATCAGGAAGCTCCCGTTCCAGAGGCTGGTCCGTGAAATCGCTCAGGATTTCAAGACCGACCTTCGGTTCCAGAGCAGCGCCGTTGCGGCCCTCCAGGAGGCGGCGGAGGCGTACCTGGTCGGTCTCTTCGAGGACACAAACCTTTGCGCGATCCACGCGAAGAGGGTCACCATCATGCCCAAGGACATTCAGCTTGCTAGGAGGATCAGGGTGAGAGGGCTTAGGAGGTGGTGGTGGTGGTGTTGCTGTTTGTTTCGGTTTGTGTCTTAGGGTTTAGAGATCTGGATTTGTGGTTCTGGAGATGATGGGTCTGGTCTTGCTCCTAGGTGTGATGGAGTACCCAGTTGTAAATCTGTCAGTTAGAGCGATTCCTGCGTTTAGCGGTGCCAATTATTGATTGGTCAAATCATTCCGTGGCTCTTCGATCTAGAATGTATCAATATACAAAGCTAGACCAGAACAGGAAAAAGATGTGTTCTTTCCGTTTGGAATTTGTCAAGGACTCATGGTTGTCGAGAACTAGGAGATGGGCAAGCTGATCTTCTCTTTGTGATTGCAATGAGAATTTCTGGTCATTGATCTGATTAAGCACTTGCCATTTTCTGATCGATCTGAACATATCTGACTACTTACATCACCTACTTTGGTTTCTGATGTTTCCCTGCATTGCATTCATCCGTCCCAAAATGGCTCAAGTGCTTTGCGCCTCGTGATTGGACACGAACGGGCAGTGGCGGTTGATTCATACTGTTCGAATGGGACGAGTATCGAGGTTCCCAAGTCCTTGCCGTGGCAACTGGATAATCTTACGAAGATCAAACCTGGCAGTATATTTTGCTCGTGTCGAGAAATAAATGGCAACAAAGCTTGTTTGCACCGTGCCGGTTCCTTCAGGTATACCAAAAGAATTGAACTTTTTCTGGATAAGAATTTTTTTTTTTGGTAAAGGTAAGAATTTCTGGGATAGAATTGATTGCGATTAGTTTGAATCTTTAGCTTTTTGTCCTGATAATTTACTGTCGCCTGCAGTATTGAGATTTTTCCTTGTAAGTGCGGAAAACAAACCCTTTGCAATGGCAAGAGCTCCTGCTGGCTGAGGTTCTTCGACTATTGGCAGATGCTCTACATTGTTCTTCAAGACAACAGGAACAAATGCGAAATATTATACCGTGTCAGTAGCCCCCTCTTTAAGGACAACAAGAAAAGAAAAAGGCGAGAGCCACCATTAAAGCAAACTCCACAATCAGGGGACACAGGGGGTTGAAGACCCACCCCACCATTTGAGAGCCATTCGATAGAAAGTGATTATGCGATTCCATTTCCAAATCTTGGGAGCTGTTTGCCCGTACGGGGTTGAACCGGATGATGCGGAGTCTCTGCACCTCTCGACTTCCGCCCCTCAAATACGTATACACGACCAATTTTTGTCGAACCAGTCATCTTCTCGTGGTGCCTCTCTGTTGCACATGAAATTGGAACTTCTTGACACCAAATCGAAGAAAACAAAATCAGATGATGGAATTCAATCAGGAGATGGAGCTGTGTTCATTCTTCCGATGAATTCGAAGCACCAATGGAATGTGCAATGAAACTAGTACAAGTACTGCATAGAAGAATGCATACAAGATGGAGGCCCCAAGGAGTCACCTACCGCTTCTTTTGTTTCTTTTGGGAGGTCCTTGCAGTCACCAATCAATTTTACACATGCTTCATGTTCTCTCTGGCAAGGATAAATACACTACGAGTGCTATAATTTTTGTACAGTGTTTATTTGAATGCCACAATTTTTTTTTTTGCACTTGAGTGCCACATCGAAGGAAAATTATTCACTCGAGTGTCACTTCGAAAACCATCATACATGGACTTTTTATTAATTTTTATTTATTTTTCAGCTACACATGGATTTTTAAAAAATTTTGGATTTTTTTCATTATCTTTTTATTTTTTTATTTCTTTTTCCCGCCTTGGCTGGCGCGTGCCATGATCGCGTTGGCCTAGGGGCAAAGTGCTGCCTCACCTTGGGCCAGTGCAACCTTGGCAGTCGTGGGCGAGGCGCGAAGGCCTTGAGCCCTTGCCAGCCAAGGAGCAAAAATCAAGAAAAATCAAAATTAAAAATTAAAAAATAATGAAAAAATTTACGTATACATTAAAATATTCAAAAGAATCGTTTTGTGGGTGTCACATCAGCTTCTTCGACGTCCACATCAATTTTCCCGACGTCCATGTAATCGATAGCACTTAAGCGATCGATTTTTCAAAATTATGGTATTCAAGTGAGCGAAAAAAAAAGTTATGGTACTCGAGTGAGCACTGTACAAAAATTATGACATTCGTAGTGTACTTATCTCGACCTGGCTGTATCTAGCGACAAATTACTTTGCCGAGCTTCCTTGTACCATAGGACGATCCTGGTTTTCTGTCATGCTTGTGGGTGCTAGAGAACAAGCAGATAAATTATGATCCCGGAGGCAAGCAATCATAGAAGCAGATTAATGACATGTTACTGCTAATTATTCCAACCACAGCATATGATGTTATTAATTATTGCCTGACATGGTTCTATTCTACACAAAGTCACCATTCAAGAAAATTGTGCTAAAAGAAGAAAGGAAAAGGAAAGAAAGAGAATTCTCTCTTTGATCAGGCTCTAGTGCCTCAGGATGGATCCACGTGGACGGTGGATGTCCAAACGCCAGTCTGCTCATCGACAATATAAATAGGACTCTGGTTCATAAGCTAAGGGCTCATCCTAGAGTTTGATCCTGTAAGCTCAGCACGTTCCAGAGAAACATCCAAAGAGACTATAAACATGTCTTGCGGCGGCGGAAACTGTGGATGTGGCTCCGGATGCAAATGCGGCAGCGGCTGCGGCGGGTAAGCCAATCTCCATCATTTACTCTCTCGAGTACAGTTGTTTTCATTTGGATTATCTCCTCCGCCATTATCAATTCAATTGCCTGCTAGTCCGGAACTGGGAGAGGACATAATGGTCCGTCTTTCTGTACTAGGCACAGGGTTATACAAAGTCTTTCTAGCCTATGACATTCACCAATTGAGCTGACCAGTTTCCATTTTCATCTCATTTTGTCAAATTTTGGGCAGATGCGGCATGTATCCTGACGTGGCCGAGAACAGCCGTGAGACATCGTCGGCGGCGTTGCCACCGCGAAGATGTAAGTCAGTTCAACACCAGTTACCGATTACCCAGAGTATCATTTCAACTTTCTTCTTAACGTTGTTGTCCTTTGCGGATAACGAAAGACCTTACTTCCTCAGGTACCATGAAGTGTCTGAGATGAGCTCTTTCGGAGCAGAGAACGGTGGCTGCAAGTGCGGATCCAGCTGCAAGTGCGGATCCAACTGCTCGTGCGATCCCTGCAAATGCTGAGGAACAGCACAAAGTCCCCCACACAAAGCAACCCCGCTTTCATTATTAGGAAGTATCGACCCGACCTGCGGTTCGGTGATCTTTCCATAGAAGTAAAATCTATAATGAAGCATATGTATAACCAGTAAATAAAGCAGCCGCAGCATCTACAAATCCTTTCCGGGGCTTCAAGATGCTCTAAGGCTGTGTGATCGCTGTATTTGATTTGCTTTGTTGTGGGTATCCTCGTTTGGGACGGAGAAGACTGAATCAAGTTCCTCATGAGGAACACCATTTTCAATGCATTGATCGCATATCACACGAGAAAGTCATTGAAAATGAAAAAACTTTCCTTAACTGGATGCTAAATGTCCATGAGACACACCCACGTACAAGGAAACTGTTGTTATCGTCAATATGATCATTACAAGCAAACTGTTGTTGTCATCAACATAATTGTTAAACGTTTGGAGAACTATACTCTTCAATTTTAAGTAAAAGAGTATGGATGGGCGACTAGTGCTAGCGACCCCAACTGAGCGTTGCCATAAGGTTTCTCACACTCGCTATGAAATGTTAAGTTTGTGTCTATGAAATTTTAAGTTTGTGTCATAGCTAATCTGCATCACTCACAAAATGAAAATATAAGGTCGACGATCCCACCGTTGTAGCCCTATCAGACACTAGCAATCAGGAAGTCTCTCTACATGAGGCATGCGCATCTAGTAACGCAACAAGAGCAGTTCAGAGGTTCGTTCACAATCAGACTCGTGATGCCATGAGAGACATATATCGGCCCGCCATCTTGGTATCCAGAGAACTACACTTACTGCTTAATGCTAATGGAATCGCACAAAGCTCACTGCTGACCTCCTGTTTCCCCAAAGGAACAATCTTCTTCCGCCATTGGACCATGAATAAACCATCAACATCTCACCATTAATAGATGTGTCGGCTATTAATTATCCAGGTCATGTGGTTTCCCTTTACGAGATAATTTCAATTGAAAAACTGCAGCAGAACCTCCTACTTTCTTAGTTACTGACATGTCAGTATTGCATTTATTTTACACTACCTTATGAATGGGCTTACATTGATTTGCATTGAATGTTTCAGCTAATTTATCCTGCAAGGTCCTCTCAAGAAAACAGTGTGACTACAATCACTTGTCCAAAATGTTCACACTAAAGTCCTCCGTAGACAATTTGAGTCTGCGATGTAAGGAAGAGTTCCATTGTGAAAATGCTCCATTAACTCTCAATAAACTCATACGCGATAGTTTACAGATGAAAAGATGATGATTCGACTCTTGACATCAAACTTTCAGTTGTTTTGCTTACAAGAGAGGGGCGATGAGCAGAAGAAGCATACTAGATTGCTTCTACCTTAAAGGCAAGAAAGCATTGGGAATAGGTAGTTCATGTCAGATAATTGATGAACTCCGCACCAGTTGCGATTGCACCTCCTGTGATGGCATCCAATACAACCCTGTCTCTGTGATTGCCGCTGGCCGCCGATATTGTGAGGCCGGTCAAAGCACCCCTATCATAGCATTTTTCTGCAACATATCGAAAGGGAGTGAGGGTTTTGGTCAAACGCTCAGTCGATAAGAGAGATATGGGTGTGTTGAGTAAGTCAGTAACTAAGGAGTGGAACTCAGGAAGCTTAGTAACAAAAAATGTAGCATTTTTCAGCTAGACTTGCATACAACAGTTATAGAAGTCTGTCATGTCTGACCATCCATGCAAAAGTTCAGGTTGCATTTCTAGTAGTCAAGGAAGCGGAAGACATTGCAACATCATCCTTCCCACCACCAAGACTCGTATAAAAATTTTGAACAGGTAAATTCTTGAAGAAAGCAAAATCCCATGAAGAAATGGAAATTTCGTCGAACGCAGAGCAAGCATTACCCAGTCTCTGGTGCCCCGGATTCTCTCTACGCCGTACTCCATTCCTGCATAGACTCCAGCAACCGTCCCTGTTTATACATAGGATAAATCCTTACATTATCGCTGCTCTTGTAAAGAGAACAAATTTTAGACACTCCCCTGCACAAATATGAGAAACTTTGCATGTATAGATTGTATCTTGATTGATAACCGCCGACTCCAACTGGTTTGGGATAAAGGTGATGTTGATGATTGTATCTTGATTGATACTTACCCCAGTATGCCCCTTCTTTGCACATCTTCTTCAACTGCAATATCCAAGTAATCGCATCAGCAGGACAAAGGGGCCATCAATTATCTGTTGTTACAACTTTGCACAATGCAAATGAATATGCCACAGAAATCCTCTTGGCAGATTCTACAGTCCAGCTACTCCAAGAAGCAAAATCTTTTGAGATAATTTCGGACTGACTAAACCAACTAAAGCATTTTAAAGGATGGATTAGAACCATCAAATACCGATTGATCATGCAAACTGTTCATTACATTCAACAGCACAGATCCTATGCATAATTGGCAAGAAAAGAGGACATATCTCAGCATTACAGATCGAATTGACCAGCATAGTCCAAGAACACTCACCGTGTCCTCAAAACGGTGACTCGAAAAATGCCCTGCAAAAAGCCACACCGAACATTAGCACCACTCCAGCCAATCGAACAACCTGTCAAGCTGATAATTAAGAGAAAGACCTCTCTTGACGATGAAATAGGCTTCTTCCGCGGCTGATCTGGAGGCTGCGACCTGCGAGACTCAACGACCCAGTGTCAAATTCCGACCGACAAATTCAGGGAAAAAGATGGAGAAGCAGAAGAAGATTGAGAGAAGGTACGGTGGCGATCTTGAGGAAGCCATCGACGGTGACGTTGAGAAAGGGGTTGCCCATGTCAATGGCGACGTCCACCTTGGGGCTCGAGATCGACCCGGCGAACCTGCTTCTCGGCATCTTCCCCACTACTCTCCCACTCCCACACTCGAACTCTTAGGGAGGATGACGGAGGTGATGAAAAATATCGGGTGTTATTACTTTCTGTGCCCCTCCCTCCCGGCTTTTTGTTGTTGTAGGACATCGGGGAAATTCCAAAAAAATTCCTCTCAATTTTTTTTTCAAATAAGAGCTCTAAATAAATTCTATTTTAAAAAAGACCTAAAATATCTTTATTTTTATAAATAAAAATTTGAAGTGAATATTATTTTACATAATAGTCTGAAGTGGTTATGAAATCTCAAAAAAGGGCATGATTTTAAAGGCATTTACCTTTTTTCTTATTTGATTTTTTTATTAGACTTTCCTTTTTTATTTTTTTAAAATTAACACAAAAATAAAAATAAAAAAAATAGCAACACAGGCGAAGGCCGACAGGATCCTCTCCACCTCAGTGAGGGTCAAAGGCCCTTGCCAAAATCGGGAAAGGGTCATGCTTTCTCTTGGATTTGGGCAGGGTCGTTGACTCCCGCCTTTGTCGAAGCCGTGGCAACCCCACCAGCCTTCGTTGCCCTCGCCGACCCCCCACCAATGGTGGGCCGATGGCCATAGGTGGGAGGGGCAACACCCCACTCTTCTTGCCAAAATACTATTGTTTACTAATTTAAAAACTTAAAATCATTTGCCATAAGTTCACAAAATTCATATGATTTCAAAATACTCATCCACGAAGAGTGGGTCAAGGCTTAGAATCAAGCCGCAAGACATAGTGAATGGGTAACGGATAAAAAATTCGTCATCTTCTTGCTATTCTGTTCATTTTCCTCTTTTCACCGCTCATCCGATAATCGTCCAACCACGCCTTGTCTTGCGCTTGAGCTTTTTGGACAAACAGTTTGCCTTAAGAAATAAACAGGAGCACATCTTTGCAAACGTCACAGGAAAAGAACAAATAAAGAGCATTTTGAACTTCACCCAATACCAAAAAACAAAAAAACTTCACCCAATACAAAAATGAAGGTAAGCAATCAAGAGACAAAATGGGAAAATCCAAGAGACAAAATGGGACTTCCTAGCAGCATGAGCAAGAGGTCTCTCAGTCTTCAGGGC
>JAGVVM010010869.1:0-12595 GCA_019149425.1 Psidium friedrichsthalianum
TTCGAATGTTAGAAGAAAAATAAAAATCAAATGGTATTCCATTTCTAAAAAAAAAATTGAATGCGCGAAAAAATCCCTTTTAATGGGAATTTTAAAATTTTCTGCTTGACCAAATGAAAGATTTTGTCATATTTTTCCTTAATATTCAATGACCGAGGTTCTCGACAAATTTACCTTGAAAATTCATTTGCTAAAAGAAAAAACCTCTTCGGGAAATTTGCTAAATATCAAAGGACTTTATCACGCTTTTCTGAGTGGTAAAATCTGCAGAAAATCCCTCTAAGAAATTTAACCCATGTCTTCCTAGAAAATTTTGTCTGATTCACCACACAATGGAAAATAAATTGGACTAATATATGAGTGATGGACCGACCTCTTTGGATCACATTACTAATTATTTCCTTTACTTCTTTACTTCTACAGAAAATCATAGGTACCCCAGATAGGAGCAAAATTGGGCTCATCAGTGATAACATGCCAGGAATGACCTTGAAGAATGCGAAAGGTCGGGAAATTGCAAATGCCTTAACGAATATCCCTGGGGGCAAGCGAAGAGATTGATCCTCCCGGAGTTAGAAACATGTCAATTAGTGGGCACGTATGGGCTTTGTATTTTGATGGGGCTGTAAATTTATCCAGATTGGGCATGGGGGCATTCTTAATGTATTAGAGGGGTTCCTGTATTTTTGTTGAAAATGCATGGATCGTGTAATCAGAGCCCATGAAACAAGTGTATTGACACGATCTTGCAACGCCTTCCCGATTAAATCAACTAAAGGCTTGCCCTTTTAACTTTCTCGGATTTGAACAACATGGAGGACCTTGAAGCACCGGTGTTTTATTACTGAGCATGGCTCACGAGCATTTCTACCGAAACACACAAGTGGGCGTCGAAAGAGACAAGCATGAGTGAAGTGGGGCACGCAACAGGTGGCCTGATTCATTTATTGGCATGCTGATCGAGTGGTCATACCTGTAATAATTCACGCGACTAGCTCACGGGGCTCAAGGTGGCTAGTAGGGTCCGCTGTCGAAAGTTTCTTTGATGTTCTTGATATCATTGTCTACAGCAGCTAACAAGAGCATCAGAAGAACGTTAAGCCTCGACGTCTTCGGTACCTCAAATCGTTTTATCATGCTATGCGGAAGAAGGGATTGCAAAAAAATAAAAGCAAAAACATATGAAACTTTTCTCTCATTCCATTCATCAAGCCTTACAACAGTCATTGAGGTGGAAAAGTAAAGCCAAACTGAGCCCTAATAAGCATAGCGAAAGAGCTCAACTAACTCTCCATGAAATTAATGCTCTGCCTACATTGAGCGACCTAGGATTCGAGATCTACAAGCTTGAAGAACGGGCGGGTGCATTTCTCCTTGTGCCTAGCTGCATTAACCTCATGGTGTTTAACGGCGAATTTCAAATTGTCGATCAAGTCCCTCTCGAAAGCTATATCCACCGTTAGATCGTCAAGCCTCTCCTCCAGCCACTTACATTTGAACTTCATTACGATATCACTCGGATCATGGTCAAAGTAAGTCTGGTTCAAAGCTAGGCGCTCCACCAGCTTCTCTCTCTCGTGAATCAATAGCGATACCCGTTCATCAGCAGACTTGATGGCCTTCTTGTACCAAGCAACCGAGTGTTCTGCAAACGCCAGGCATTCAGATCGGTCCTAGTAGCGAGCTTTCACTATGTGGGCTAAGGTGACTATTTCGTGAGTGTTCCGGTAGGCCTCAAAAAAGTTGATGAAGACGTGTAGGAACACCCTGTATTCCCTCTCCAAGTTGGTGCCCACAACTGAAGAAGCATTTATCTCCTTAAACAAACCGAGGATCTCAGCTTCGACACTCGGATGATGGGCTATGTAAACATAGCCTCGGCCAAGAAGGTGATAAAGTCTTTCTCATTTGAATGTAACTTCAGCCGGGAAGATGTGCCTAGGAAGATTGGCCATTATCGTTAAAATGATAGAGAAGAGAATCAAGGCCGATGAGCAGAATACGAAAGATAAGAAGAGAGAAGTGAAGCAGATGATTGGAATGCAAAGTTGATAATCTACTTCAAGTTAAATATTAACTTCATGGTTGCAATATCTATTGGTCAGATTTTCCTACCTGCCATTCCTTTTCGGTGTCACCTCCGATGGCTCGAATCCCCGTTAGTCTGCAATCTCGAGCCGAGCGAATCCAAAATCTTTGCAAAAAGATTGAGGTGATGTCACCACTTTGAAAAAGAGGAAGGAAAAGATGACTTGAGTAAGAGACAAAACAAACTTTAGCGGAAAAGAAGAGAAGGCTTGTCTTCATTCGTAGACAGGTGGGAGAGCTCACCGGCCAAATCAACGGTGGAGATAAGCTGGAGAGATAATGACAGGGGCCTCCTACCATGAAAAATGAAAGAAGATGAGCCGAGGGAGAGATACGATAAAAAAGGTTGAGAAAGACAAAACTCTTGAGAGAAGTAGTACAGTTTCTAAACCCATGCCTAAATTTTAAAAAGGGGTATTCTCCTGGTAATCTTCATCCATACTCAGAAGAGAGTCTTAAAGCATACACGGTTGCTCAAAAAGATTCAGAGAGAGTGAAAATACAAAAAAAGAGCAATAAACCTTGAGGAACCATTAACCAATCGAGGATGTCTCAACCCAACACACTTGAGAGCTATCGTTACTTGCTGAATATGGGAGATGCAGAGTTCGAGGCCATGTTTGGAATTCAGACCATGGAGCCTAGCCCTTCCGCTAACGACATCCAAGATCTTGATAAAGATAGGAACGATATCAACAAGGGTCAAAGGAAGCGTCGTCGGCATCACACCGAGCGTCAGGTTCAAAAGCTTGAAGATTTCTTCACAGGATGCCCTATGCCAGATGACAAACAAAGAATGGAACTGAGCCAAGAAACAGGGCTGAACCTGTGACATTCTGAAAATTCGACCCATTATCGGGGTTCTGTAATAAAGAATGGATGTATTTCATTAACGCACTCTAGTCGAATCTCACTCGGAATTAGCTACTCTAAGATGACTAACCGAAGGGGAAAAGCTAATTGGGACTTTAAAATACGTAGACCTGATCAGTCGATACGTGTATCTCCTAAACAGCCACTCGTTGGTCTGAGCATTCGCTAGTGTCGATGTTTAATGGATTAGGCCACAAAACGAATTCGGATCTTAGACAATCGAGTTCTCATGAACGTTACAGTTAAATTTTAGACATAGTCACAGTTAGCGCAGCAGATTCACCAGATTGATTGGAAGTGTCGAGCAATGAGACCTTAAGTCGAAATTGACCGGTTCGCCCCTGGTTTGCTATAGACTCCCGAGATCATGGGTAATGGTAGTTGTGGTTTCAAGAGCTCGTTAGTTTAGAATAATGGTTAGTCTAAGTTCGTTCGCGCTTGAACCAAACCAATGCATTTGGCACGCATTCTAAGAAAGTGTCTCGTCGGTTGTTCCATTATTCTTGTCGCGTCGATCAAGTGTCAAATCAATCTATCCATCAGTTAAGTTGTCGGGCAAATCAAGAGTCATTCTAAAGGATAATGAAAGGTCAACTCACTCATAATGACTCATAAGCTCGCTCATCAATACTAACTCCCATGACCTTTTGTCTTCTTCCCATAATGCTTCATAAACTCCCTGTCTGTCTCTTCATTTCCTTTTCCTCGTTAGGTTAAAAGACTCTTCATCTCATTCTCTCCCTCATGAATCTCTCTCTCTCTCTCTCTCTCTCTCTCTCTCTCTCTCTCTCTCTCTCTCTCTCTCTCTCTATATATATATATATATATATATTTTCGGCCAAAGATACTTCATGCCCGAGAGAGCCCGTCTTCTCGGATTTCAGCGCGCGTCCGACTTGAAATCGCTCGTTCAAGCTCATCCGGAGTCCAAATCGATCACCGTTTTCTCCTATGCGACCGTAAGACCTTGGGCTTCGAGGATCTAAAGGTATGTTGGCTGGAAATTTCCTAAAATTTCGTGGATCAGTGATGAACTGAGGCTGATCGTAGGGAGTCAAGCTCCACCGCCGCCGTCCGCCGTCCATCGATGCTCCGGCACCTCCGTACCCCACACTCACCTCGTTCTCATTCTTTCCTAGGTCTAGACGACACCTTGGACCACCCCAATCTCACAAGCTCAGCCCCGGGACCATCGCCCCCTTCGAGAGCCGCCGGTTTCCGCTGAGAACCATCGTGCTCCGCCGCCGTTGCTCCTTTTCATCGTTGCTGTCCAGCCTTTGTACAGTCCATTTCTGTGGCCTTCAAGCATCGTTAAGGTAAGCGCAACCTCTAAACCCGGCCTAGGAATGTCGTACGTGTATGTTAGGCTATAGGGTGCTCGGTTGGTTAGGAATGGTTAGAGTTCGATGAGATTCGTAGCTCGGATTGAACCGTTTGTTTGACGGACTGATTTAGGGTCTCGTGATTTACTGTTCATGTCAGCTTTACACTGTTCATAGGTCGTTGAGGGCTGGTCTCGAGTAATATGCGGGTTATTTTGATGTTTAGTGAGGGAAAAAGGGAGTTTTAGGCTTGAAAATGCATATTTAGACTTGGTGCACTACACGAGCTCATCGTTCGAGGTCCGAGAGATACTGTTCACGAGGGTTAGGTGCTGTTCACTGTCCATAAGTTGCTGCTCATGAGTTTTTCCATGTGTATCCGTGTTGATTTGTGTGGTTCGGAGGCCCGTTGGTACGATTCTAGCTCGTAATTGACATATTTGCTTATGCAGATGAATTATGGCATGCTTGAATGATATTTGGGGGTGCATGTTCATGTTCATGCTAGAAAAGAGTTGAGGTCTGAGAATGTGTTGCATGAGTTGCTTATTGGTATGCCATGTCGGATGCTCGGAATTCCATGAATTGATCTGTAAATGAATTAGCATGCCTAGTGTGATCACTTTGAATTATTTTCATGCATGATGGACATGATCGTATGGCATGTGTAACAATGGAATTGAGCATTTGCATATTGCCCTGAGGTGCCTATATGACATGGGGTAGAGGGCGGCCCTGAGGCGTATTTACGCGGGGAAATTAGAGAGACAAGGGTGCCGACCTGAGGTGTCCCATACGTAGGTTGAGGCACAGTGCGCCCTGATGCGTTTGACGCGGGGTAGCTAGAGTGATAAGCATGCCAACCTGAGGCGTCCCACACGCGGGTTGAGGCATGGACCTGAGGCGTATGATACGCGGGTCAGACCTGATGCGTTTAACGCAGGTCGAATTGCATCCTGGTTTGTGAAATGAGCATTTGAGATTGGTTAAAGAATTTATCACGATATGCATGATATTGATGTTTGTGGTTTGAAACTACCATATTTTGTGTTCGTGTGATTGATTGCCGTATATCCATCGGACTGTGGAATTATCATGACTTTGTATGATATTGATTATCTGAATGAGATTAAGAACCTAGACTGGTATGTTAGGGTCGATCGGGAAGCGTACCTCATCCTACGCTAGACTTAGTGGTGAGCTTGCTGAGTTTCGACTCACTGTTGTTGTTAAACCATTTTTTTTTCAGACCCTCGACCGCGAGAATGAATATCCCTTCTGTTCGCCACGGGATATCGGTAGGGATAGAGTCCGTGACGACAGTGTTCTCGTTGGTGGATGGTAGAGCCTATGAGAGGACTTCTAGTACTATATGGGTCGATGAGGGATGCCCGCTTTTTATACCCCACCGATATGAGGCATGGAAGTATAGGGCTGGGTTAGTGTTTAGAGGACCGCTGCAGGGCTTTGACGTCCCTTTTGGTGTGTTGGGCGAGCGTCCAGCGACTTTTGGGGGTGAGGTAGTGAACCCCGACCCGAACCAGCAACTACCCGAGGAGGACTGGCCGATGGAGATTGATGGTCATGACGAGGGGGACCCGATGGACAGCGACCGTCCGACGCCCGAGGAGTCCGACCCCGAGGAGTGGCCATCGTCTGAGTGGAGCTAGGCCGAGGACGAGTAGATACTGAGTCCTATGTTTCTTTTTTTTTCTTTTTGTGTAGGTCACCCTGTTAGTTTCTTTTTGAGGGTTGTATTTAACGCTATGCTTATGTTTATGAACGGTTATTTTGTATGATCGTTATTTCTCTCTTCTCCCTACCCATCTTCTTTTGCATGTCTGGGTGTTGAGGATTTGCTTTCGCTAGTGCATTATCTGTTAGTCGTTGTTTGGTTGCGACGGTTCCTGGGTTGTCGTTCGCATTAGCCAATCAACGTGATCGGAATCGCGGGATGTCGCGCGTCTGTAGGGCTCAGGGCGTGACAGAACCCTATGCAAATCAAGTTTTGGTTTCAAAATAGGCAAACCCAAGCAAGGATTCACCATGAGTGCCATGAAGTTGAGTTTCTGAAAGCTGAAAATGAAAAACTCTGAGCAGAGAACCAGAGGTATAAGGAAACTTTCGACTCCAATCACTTGCCCCAACTGTAATAGCCTCGTCACGCTTAACGAAAGACAGTATCTGAAGATAAAAAATGCCCGCTTAAGAGGTGAGTTGGATCAGTTCATAATAAGACCAAGTTCTGTTGCAGGGAGGTACGAAAAGACCAATCTTATGGGGTCAACATTGATACCTCCGAGAAAGAAGGGACGTATCACCACCAAGCTGGCATGAACGACGAGCTCACCGCCATGATCAACCAGTTCGATGTTGATAAAGTACCGGGGCTGTGATGTGCATACCGAGCCTGTATTTCGAAGTTAGTGATCGCGGGACCTTCAACATGACTGATGCGTACCTGATCTGGAATGAAGCTTGCTAACCACTGGAGAACCTGCAAAAGGAGCAGAGCCGATCCTGAACGTATACATATGCTTTATTTCCTTACACGGGATGTTTTCTACTTTTATTGATGTCTAGGAATTAATGCAAAAGTAAGAAGTAGTAATCTCCCTTCCCCCTATTAAATGCTCGGACCTTATCGCACCAAACTTGGGGAAAAATTAATGACGAGTAAAAATCTGCGTAAACTCGAAGGATAATTCCGTATCATTCAATTACCTTCAATTGCCCTAGTTTTAAATTGAATCTCTTCTGTTCTCAGGAATTGTAAACTGGCCCGAGAGAACACAATCATACCTAAATGCAAGTTAAACAAAACTTGGGGTTAATCAATAGACGACTCAAACAAGGAAAATATGAATGAAAGACCCAGGCAATCTCAAAGAAGGGTAATTTTGTATTGTTTCAATTTACCCATGATTGTCTCGAATTCTGAATTACTTTCTTCTATTCTCGACAGGGATTATAAATTGCCTTGAAAAGCACTGCGACGCGAAACTGCCCAGTGCAATGTAATAAGGACCGCATCATCTTAAAGATTAACACTTAAAGGAAAGCCCCATGGACGCCTACAGTCTAATGGGCCTGATGGCATGGGGAATGACAATGGTCCAAAGCGATTCGATTTTGATCCCCAAGGATGGGGAATGTTGTAAGTATTGTAAATAAATAAAATAAGTTTTTGCACATTTCTTTTTCCAGAAAGAAACAAGAATACTCGATGAGCGAGACTGAAGTCAATACTTTGCCTTGGCCCTAATGGTGAAGTGTCCAACAAAAGTCGAGAAAAAACTCAATCCAGCGAAAACGCACAAGGGGTCTTGCAAGGCATTCAAGATGAAGGGTAAACCAGTATCGTTTCCAGTTTATCCTTTCCAATACTGGCTGACACGTCTCCTTTCCTTTTGACAGGAAATGTTTACACTAACATTTAACATGTTGAAGGAAACAACTCCAAGGGCAAAATGATGATCATCTGATGAGATCCATCCTAATGAAAATAGGGGCAAATTGATGGGGCATTCGATCGACAATTATGATGAGGCAAAAGTCAGAGACAACCCACTCCTTGACTTAAGGAGTAGACTCTCAATTTATTCGGTTCGCATGTCCAGGGGCAATTGAATCCCTCATTTCTTAAGAAATTCTCTTCCATGCTTGCACATTCTATAAACACGCGTGATGATGAAAGTTGCCACATCTGCATTGTGTTTGTACATTCCATGATTTGTACATGACTATCTTGCATGTTTAATTTACCAATTCTGCCTTGGAGCATAAACGCATATGAGCATCGAATGTGTAGAATGGGGCATGACAGAATGATGAAAGGCAAGCCGTTTCCACAACACGTCATATATTTTAAGCCATAGTGAGTCGTGTGCTAAATAAATTCGTGTTCTCGGAGACAATGGGTTTTCTGGCAAAAGGTACAATAGCCGAAAGGAAGGAGGTGATCATTTTCCTACCCCAAACACTACAGGTGACCATTGACGACCCATTTGAGCGGCAATTTCATTTGGTAACCCTTGTCAAGAACCACCCCACACCAGGGCCAAATAGAGGTAGTTCCAACAATAGCACGAGGTAAATGGTTAGAATTTTTCTTGCTCGGACTAACATCAATTTTCGAGTGTTTCTTTGCTTTCAACCTCGTGCGATAACTCAAGTGCTTTAGGATAATGTAAAGCATTCGTTTTTCTATCCGATACACTTTTATCCTTTACATTGCCCAATTGAGCCTACGTATTCATTTCTTCAAAACCCCTCTGGTGATCATTGCTCATTTCAAGATGAAAATGGTGCTACCTCAAAGCAGAAGAAACTCAGAAAAAATGGGTCTACATAGAGTTCCATAATCAACTCTTCAAGTATGCTAGATCTTTGATATGCATGTGCATACGGCCAATCTTTGGAAGATCTTTTCAATTAAAAAATAAAAAAAAGAAAAGAGAAAAAAAAGTGAGAAAGTCAGTCCCGGGCATAGAAAAGCAAAGTGCTAGTTAAAAGTAAAGCAATGCCAATTCAAATCGATGTTCATTTTCGAATATGTACATCTTGTAAACTCAGTGAAAAAGGATGGCTCTTCGTAAATCCCAATGTGATCTGGTTGCGAAAGGAAAACTCTTTGAAACAGTCAGATTGCAAAATATACACAGTTGAAGTTTGCACTGTTCGGGAGCGAAGATGGTATCGACAGAAGTTGACACCATGCTCATACAACGATGATGTTCTTTGAGGACTATTTTAGAAGGTTGAGATTGGTGGTAAAGATGCAATGATCACCAACGTCAAACCCACCTCGTATATCTTCTGGGCCAAAATAAGCCTTTTTGGTCCCCAATCCTAACCTACGTTACAAGCCCGTAAAAGTTTTTTTCTGATTAAGGCACTTGAGTTAACGTAGGTTGAATGATTTTAAGTATCCCTCGAAATGTACGAGCAAGACTATTTCTCTCTCATTTTTGCAGGGTTCTTGACTTCCGTAGTAGACAATGAAGACTTTTTTATTGATGGCCTTGACTCAAAAGAGTCCCCTTTGGTAAGCCTTTAACCCCAACCTACATTACGGTCCTAATCAAGACCTCCAGTTCAGCTTAATTGTACTAATTGCGAGATTACTCAAACCTTACTGAATGCGAGGATGATAAGATTGAGGGATTCCTTTTCAATCCTGCAATCAGGATAAACAGTCTTCTCGAGGGCGAGAGAAAGCCCTTCCGGACTGAAGTCCTCTATTCTGATTACATTCGAGGTGTTCATACCATGATGACCTCCTTGAACAGAATTGATAATGCAAACTTGACAAAATAGTTTTGCATGATCCAAATATCGATTTATTAATTGCATCATGAGTTATTACACAGATGCTTCTAATCATTGCAAAACTTAGCCGAACAGTTTTGCATGAACCGACAAACTTATTGATGAAAATGCTTGCACAGTTACCTCTGATACTGCTTGACAGGTAACACGTTATTGATATTCAAGTTACCTTTCAAGGTCTTGAAATTCGTTCGGTGATTAATGAATGAACAAGCCTAGTTGTCAGAGAAACCACCAGGCATTTCTTCCAAATCCTTGGGTAAGTATATCTTCAACCTGAACTTTTCAAGAGAATGAATTCTGATGATTGTTAGGGTGCTCGAATCCATTGTGGCCATATATAGGTATCCATCTTTTTCAAATGAAGCATGATTCGTCTTGAAAATAGAAAATGTTCAAGATACTTTGATCTCTATCTCTTTGGCTTATTTCTAAGGCAACAGGAGAACAAAATTGAGTTTGAGCTTTTGCAGGATTCCTGATCTCCTCAAATCCCAGAATGGCACTCTTCACGGTAAGTAAATCGGTTTGAGCTTCTGCAGGATTTCTAGTCTCTTAGATTTCAGAATGGCACCCTCATGGTAAAATAATTTGGGTTTGAGCTTCTGTAGGGTTCTGGTCTCCCCAGATCCCCAGATTGGCACCCAAAAATCATTTTCTTAGTTAATACCTCTTCTGTCTACCTAAAAAAGATGACATTTAGGTAATTATTGGTGACTTCTAACATAGAATGATCCATTCTCAAGTCCTGAGTTGTAGGCACCACATGAACGACCCCTTTTAGTAGGGTATGCTGTCTCGGAAGCCATTCCATTGAGATCCCAATACGAAACGGTCCATCTTCAAAAGTCCTTCTTACAGGCACCAAAGTCCTTCATAAAGGCAAAAAGTCCTTCTTACAGGCACTTCTTCGGTAAATCCCACATCGGGTGAGTCGTTTTTCAAAAGTCCTTCCTACATTCATCAAAGTCCTTCATATAGGCAAAAAGTCCTTCTTACAGGTACTTCTTTGACAAATCCCACATCAGGTGAGCCGTTTTCAAAAGTCCTTCTTACAGGCACAAAAGTCTTTCATACAGGCACAAAGTCCTTCCTATAGGCACAAAGTTCTTTTTACAGGCACTTCTTTGGTAAATCCTATATCGAGTGAGCTATTTTCAAAAGTCCTTCTTATAGGCGCAAAGTTCTTCTTATAGGCGCAAAGTCCTCTTTACAGGCATTTTCTTTGGTGAACCTAAAACAGGTAAACCGCTCAGTAGAATCCTTTCATTAGGATTCTATCATGGTACGATCCACCATACGGGTCAAAATGCAGGCGAATCCTCTAAATAGGATAGTTCGCCACTAGAATCCTTTCATTAGGAACTTTGCAATGGGGTGACTCACCATACGGGTCGAGTTTCAACCAATTTCAATCATTAGGATCCTTAAACTAGGAATTCCAATCACGGTACGACCCACCATACGGATCAAGAATCAGGTGAATCCTCTAAATAGAATAGATCGCTATTAGAGTACTTTCATTAGGAACTCTGCTATGGGTTGGACTACCATACAGGTCAAAGCTTGATTTCCCTGGAGTATCCTTAGGATGAATCTTCGGGTGCCTGGTTAAAAGGGCATTTATGTCAAACTACAACTATATGACGGGTAGGTAATTGCAAGGAAAATCTCATCTCTATCTCTCCCTCACTTCATAAGAGCCTCCTCAAGTCGGGTCTAGATTAGGAATTACACAAAGAGATATTGGAGATCGAAATGTCATGAACTTTTGTATTTTCTTAGGTTGAGTCGATTAGGATTCATTGGTGTCTCAGTCTTTGAATGAACTCTCTACCGAGCTTCCTTCAAAGATGGGCTGCCGTTTGTCACTTGATTTTTAATCATTTGTTCTCTTTTAAAATTAATAGAAAATTCATAAAAATTATAAAATTAAAAAAATCAACTGTGGGGATCTTGGCAAGCATAAGGAATCAATTTTGAGCAAAAAATGATTTTTCATATTTTCAGTATTTTTCGGCATTTTTTTTTCCAAAAATTCATTAAAAAAAATCAAGGAAAATGCGAAAATTTACAAAATCAACTTTGGAAGCCTTGGCCAATTCTAGGAACCATTTTTTAACAAAAATGATTTTTTCATTTTTTTTGTATTTTAAATATTTTTTAGAAATTAGGAAAAATATTTGAAAATAAAATTGCTTCTGAGCCACAAAAATGATGAAAAAATAGTCAGTATTTTTATTTTAAATTTTTCTTGTTTGGCAAAGAAAAAAAAAAGCTGCAAAAATTAATTTGAATCAAAGAATTACTTTGTGAATATCATTTTCAGATTAATTGTAAAAATTGTAGAAAATTCATTTTAACCCTGGTAATTGTCGATTTTTGCATTTTTGGAGTCGTGACATTGTCCTCTAATAGTATAAATTTTTTAGTGGCCTAATAGTGCATTTTAATGTTGCATTCGGTTTGCCGAAATTCAATTTTTCAAATTGAACGGGTCTCGACCAAATGCCCAATTTCTAGTCTTTGTTGAAAGCCATTGTCCATGCACTTCGGACAACCCTTTTGGATCACCTTCAACGAATTTTGAAGCTATTCAGACTGTAATGGAATAGCATCTTAACTTGGAGAAATGAGAGAGAATTGTCACATATATGGACACCTTCCCTGTACGAAAGACTCTCTACACCGAAAGAAAAAGAGGGAACTGACTCATGTAAAATCCATTTTTTTTTGGTCTACGCAATACTCTTTCTGGGGAAACACCCTGAGAAGATTGCAAAACGGAAGGCGTTAGAAGTATTGGACTTGGGATATAAAACAGTTTTGCGGGTCCATTCCATCTGAGCTTGGCAAAAAATCTGTCCCTCGCAACTTTATTATTTGACAACAATGAGTTCATGGGCGTTAAATCTCCTACAATAGATGAACTTAAGCAGAAAGAATTGGACCGATATTGGCAGAACCAGTGCGGTGGAGCA